>CAKAOH010019610.1:116726-144386 GCA_916701665.1 Sebastiscus tertius
CCATGTGTGTTTGTGCTGATCTGAAATCACTTTGGTAGGATTTGGGTATAAATAAATATTTGCATTTGGTCCACCCAACCGATGAAAAAATAATTCAACCTGCGGCCCAATTTGGACCTGGCAACACTGTGATGATGTCAGGTCACAAGTAGACATTAATCCATTCTAAATGGTGCCAAGCCAAAAAGATTAGGCACTGCCACATTACACTGAAGTGGTTTCCTGGTGATAAACTAAGGTCTTGTTTCCTAAAAGCCGAGGTGGCACTGTAAATAAACCTTCTGACTTGTGTCAGCATATATGACCTCCCCACCACTGTCCCGAGAGATTCAACTCCACACACTGATTAAGTTGTTTATTTATCATAAAGCCATCGATCTATGTTTAACCAAAACCATATCCCAAGAACGGGATACACTTCACTGTGCTCTCAGATTTCTGTGTATAACCACATTAGAAATCCTATCACACATGCTCTGTAACATTTTCCCACTTTTCTATCCAAACATAGCAACAGCAGAGTCCACCCATTCCCACGTTCAAGCCTGTTTTTTCTCACAAGGAGAAAAAAAATAACAAAACAATTAAAGAACTATCTATCATCCAGCTAATAAAAAAACAGCTTTAACTGACATAATGTATGGCCTAGATGACAACCACAGTCCCAGTGTGTCACTAGCCCGGGCCAAGACTTGGTTTTGATAAATGGAGGCCGCGCTCGTTGTGGAGGTGAAGACGTAGGGATTGGTCTGCCTCAACTGTGGAGCTCAACACTTGGAGCTGAGCGCTCCCAGGACACATGTCCGTCTGCACGCAGCCCCGGCTGGTGTGACCCATCAAGCCCTCTAGGTGACTGCCTCGGGCCCCGGCTACACGTTGCATGATGTTTGAATGAGAGACAGCTCTCACCTTAGCCCTCAGCCATCCTTAGCGACACAGTGTTCAGCATTCTCACAGCTGAATTGTCTGAATGTTTCATATTGACGACGGCATGATATTGGGACCCTGTTACCGAGTCATATGACCGGATGCTACTGCGCATGTTCCACGTGCCCAAGATCTGGGTACTTTTCCAGACGTAAGTCGAGCCATTTAGGCTTCATGCGCCACTGATCAACTTTCATAGGAATGGACGGGGCCCTGCCTCCAACGCTGTATCTAGTTCTCTCAATGTATCCATGATAGTGTCCCATCTGCTATGCGACTCCATCTTGCACTACACTTTAATGCCTCCAGTTGTATATTGAGCCTTTAATCTCAACCAGTCAGTTGACTGGCTGCTTCGTAAGAAGTATTGGTCAATGCGAGGCCCCGTCTCTGCTCTCTCCAGCACCATTTCACTATAGGGTGAATGAAGAGAGGGAGCGGCGTTATTGCAAACAAAGCAGTGAATCAGAGAAATAAAATGGTATTTTCTGATTGTTTCACAGCGGTTACATTCTAAAGCACCAACAAACGCACAATTTACTCCGAACACCTCAACACAACCCCGTGGGAAGGTGCTGAGTTGCCGGATTTTGAATGAATGCAGCCGAATTGCAGGCTGTTCTGTCTGCACGGTGTGTGTGCCTCGGTCAAACTCACACATCGATAGGAGCACCCTGTAGCCACTGCCCACGGCAGAGGAGAAAGAGAGGAGCAGGGGAACTCACAGCGATGTAACAAACCCATTCTCATCTATTCAATATGGCCGCTTTTTATCTGACTTAAGGGGGACTTGTGACTTGGTATCACACGTCGATGGGCGTGACAATGCGGTGTTTTTTGACAACCTGAATGGGCTGCGAGTTGTTATTGGCTGGGGGTTTACACCCCTACGTGGGGCCAAAAGGTTGTTTGCAGATGCACAGAAGAGTCCCGAGCACAGCAAAATGATAAGAAAAGAGAAAATACATGTAGATGGCAGGGTCTCTGCAGAAACAGACACTGCCACACACATCTTGTGGGTCGTAAGTGATGATTGAGAGAGATTATTTTTGTGTAAGTTTGAGTATGAGTCTAAACATTTTTTAGGGCATTGATGCATATTATACCCTTAATGTCAGACCAACCTCTTGATGTGAAGCACTTTAATCAAACTCTGAGAAAGCACAAACTCCACCTACGTGTATTAAGCTGATTAGTTTCCTGTGCTACAGTCATTCTCAAATTGGTCTCAGCCTCAGCCCCCAGTATAATTCAGAAATAGTTTGCATTTTTGGCCTTCAGAGCTTCTCCTGGGAGCCACACTGACAGGCCTGACCTCGACTGACCCTGCCTGTGATTACCATCCAGTAGGAGGAGGCCCTGGAAACCTGAGAGCATGCTGGATGTTGTGGATTTACACAGAAGAAAACAGAGTGATTGTTTTCGGAGGCATTGGGTTTCTATGTAGATTGTTAAAAAGGATAATCAGAGTGTTGACTAAGATGATGTTTCTGACTTTTCTGTTTACTGACCATGTAACTTTTAAAGAACTGATACATTCCTCCTCAAATGGAAAGTGGATCACTAAAGCTATGAACGGCACTCTGGCTCCATTCAATTTCAATTTCTGTTGCAGCCTTAATTGGTCTGCTTTGACCAGTAGCTTATAGTGGAAAATGCTCATATGAGCAAACTTTAACACAAGGATTACCACGCCATTAAACGTTGCGTATAATATGTTTCCTTCCTGCCCTGACTTTTCCCAAATACCTATTCTAGACATGTCTGTATTGTCATATTGATTGAATAACATTTAGAAAAGCAAGTCCTCTCTCTGTAATTTTCTCAGTCTTTCGTCCAAAAGTCAAAATGTTTTGAAAAAAGATAGATGATTCTCAGAATTCACGTTTTTATCTAACAAAATGTTCTGCTTCAATCCATATTTGTTGGCATTTAGCCTTTCAAAAACAACATTATGTTCCATGTGCTACATTGCTTTTGCTTCGCCATGGACTATTTCTGCATCGGGTGGCAGTGTGTAAATATTTTTTCTAAAAGTAGATAGGTTATCATATGAAAATAGCACATTTTACACTGCTAAGAGTATACTATTTTTATGTAAGTTCTAACTATTAGATAAGCTGTGTATGGTGTGTAGGGGCTGCGTATCGACTGATGTCATTGATGCGTGATGGAAACACAGTGGCACAGCCTGAGTCATCACATTGTGTTTTAGAGATGGAGACTGATGAGGCATTGATGGCCCATCAGCGCAAACAAGAGAATACAGACACTCTTGTGCGTGGGACTCTGTAAACCAATTGTATGCTGTCCAAACTATGTCTTATTACGAAGTATTTTAACAATAAAGTCGCACAGAAATAAACTTTGTAAATATAAGAACAAGTTGTGGTCAAAAAATCTGCGATTATTTTCTCATATGTCTACAATATAAAGCTTGGTGTCATCGGGAACTAGAAATTCTCTCCTTTCTGACGCACCAGAACACACCTCTACTCCAATCACTCACGGCAACGGCAAAACTAAAGAGTCAAACTTCACATTTTCAAGTAACACTGACATAAAGTTCTTGTCAAGAACAAGAACCTTACCAGTGCTCGTCGTGACCCGGGCCTCATTGCACAGGTAAATCTTCATGATGCCTGCTTCCTATGCCTCAGAGCGTACCATGCAGAGGAGAGCGTTCAACAATCTCCAGACTGCCTGGCCTGCCGGTCAATTCCCAAGATTCAACGACAGCAGAGATGGGATCATTTTCGACGCTGCGACATGAGACTCCGCTGTGACGGCAGTGACCCGGAGTCTGAGTTTGACGCTGCCGAGATCCTCGCTCCGGCCTCCAACACTCTGCCGCTGCCTCCAGCTATTCCTGCTGAGACACATGTATGGTGTATTTTCTCAGGGTGCACAAAGCCCCTGCAACTGCTGGTTCGTGACAGGGAAAAGTTGGGGCCTCCCTTGCCTTGTCAAACAAGACAATTTCATTTAAAAGGTGTATATCAGCTCGCCTTGCGTTTTTTCATTATGATGCTGTGACTGGTTCATTCTGGTCAGAGTATTTATTCATTTATTTTGTCTCATAATCAAGGTCAATATCGTAGCTATATTATAAGCAGGTTAAGAGGCTATGTCATCGATATCCTGTATGCACAAAAATAACACTGTTTAAGAACCTCCTAGCAGGGTGAGCTTTGCGAGTGCACAAAAAAAAGAGGTGGAGAAAGAGGTGGAGGGGCACCAGAGTACCAAACTGGTCACTGAGTGGGTCCCTAAGCGGTGATGAATGTTTACAATAGACAGTTTGGGAAATAATTACTGTTTGGCTTTGTTTTCTCTTGGCCATCATAAAATAATGTTATGACCACATCTACAAAAATAGGTTATGGTAAACTGGAATTATCCTTATATATGTCTCATCCTACTTTACACTAAACTTTAATTAAAAAGAAATTCCCAGAATTGAACTTGATTCCTGAGCCGTGTCCACTCTTTACTTTTCTCCATCAAGCATCAGCCTTGTGTTTATCTGAGATTAAAGCAAGAGTGATGCATTGTAACATACTTTTCCTTTAATTAGAGAAATGTAATTTGCCAGCTGCACTAATCCATCATATGGGTATGTACTGTCAGCCTGGGCTACGTCAGGGGCTGCAACATTCGCCCAAAACCTCTCCCTGTCTGCTAAGTGATTTGCGCTAACTACCTACTCCAGAGTCTTTTCTCAAACAACAGTGGGCATTTTCCTGTACTGTGTGGGATGACTGATTATGCTTAACTGACTTTCATGCAATGCATGTGGCCACGATCCGTTTAACACCCCTTCCCCTCCAGTGGACCGAGCAATCTTCCACCCTCCCTCCCTCTTGTACAGCTCAATGTGAGGGAAAAGTGATCCACTTAAAAGTGTGGTAGCCATTTCCCGCATTAACACCATGACCCTCGCGCTCACTGTTGGTTCTAGGTTTACAGGCCAAGGGAGAGAAATAGGGAAGGAGGGAAAGAGCTTTTGGGTGTGAGAGTCCAGGAGAGTGCAGACTCTGTGCTAGTTCGTGGAAATCTACTCAGTCACATAGCGAGAAGATTTCATCATGATTCACAGCTCCGTGGTTAGATGAAACAGTGAAGGGTGAAATACTGGGATGCTGGCTGGCTCCCCTGAACTTTTTGTCGACTCCCTCGGTGCTGCTCTTAGTTGTTTTGGCAAAGCAAGTGGCTCACAAACAACAAAATGTCCTAAATGTTCTCTCTGGAGTTCACTTACTCCATTTTAAACTCCGTCCTATAATCCATAAACTATCAGGGTGCTATCACACTTCCAGGAGCCCAGCCCAGATCTGCAACCAGTCTCCATTGAGGGGGTCAATGTGGAGGTAGTCAGGACCTAGAAGTACCTAGGGCTACAGTTGGACTATAGACTGGATTGGCCAGCAAACACTGCCACCCTTCATAGGAAGGTGCAGAGCCGGCTCTATTTCCTGAGGAGGCTAGGATCCTTCAACATCTACAGGAAACAACTGCAGATGTTTTATTAGTCGGTCACCAGCATTCTCGTCTATGCTGTGGTGCGCTGGGGAGGCAGCATTGAGAAGAGGGATGCTATGCGGCTGAACAGTAAGTTAAGTACGTAAAATGTATTTATATAGTGTTTTTCACAGACATAACATCACAAGTGCTTTACAAGATCACTATAAAAAAACATACAAGAATTTTTCATATAAAAATGTAGTGACCACACAAGCCTCGTGATTAATAAATGACTAATTAAAACACGATGCATAGCAAAAAAAAACAGTGAATACATAAATGCAAGCCAAGCCTAACCCCACTCCTTGTGTCCGTCCGTCCGTCACACTTTCGTTTCTGGAGCAGAACTCCAAAACTCTTTAACTTAGGAACTTCAAATTTGGTATGATGGTTGAGTGTGGTCTAGTTGTGCCTTTTAGGGGTTAGAAGTCCAGGGAGCCCAATATTTTTGTCATTTTTCCAAAAGGGCAAAACCTTTGGCCGAGCAGTGAGCGGGGGCATGTGAGCCATGCTCACTTTTGCCTTGTTACTCTACTTTTGAGTATTTAGCTCTGGTAATTAGATTTGCATATCCCTGTCTTGTGCTCACAGTTTACAGCCCTCCAAGGCTTAAATAGGCTTTATATCTGAATTTGGTGGGCTCTTATCTAAAATCACTGTTGAGTATGACTAAATCATTATCTCTGGCGATTTTAACATTCATATTGATAACACCACAGACCATTTTGCTGATCAGTATACTGACATGCTATCAACCTTTGAGTCCATACAGCATATTGCTGGGTGTACTCATAATAAGGGTCACACTCTTGACCTGGTTATTTCTAAAGACCTTCATATAACCCCAGACTGCACCTTAGATGTTAGGATTTCAGATCACTTTTGTATTTATTTCAATGTTGCTTGGATGACCAAACATGTACCTGATTTAAAATTAGTCAGAAGACCCTCCATTTGTGCTGACACATCTGAGGTTTATCGCGAGATATACCAACTCTGTTAAGTATAACTGGTCACATTCTGATTTAATTTGTCTTTATGTGACAATTTGGTCTTTGGATTATTACATCTATAAGGACATGCTCAGTACATATAACAAAGAAATGAAATGAAATCTAGCCAGCATTACTTTTCTCAAATTATCACTGAAAGTTGGAATAACTCTAAGTTTCTGTTTAGTACAATTGATAAACTGGTTAATCCTAGTAGGGACCCAGTGCCTACTAAGTTAAAAAATGAATTCATCTGTTTGGTAGATGATGTCCTCGAAATTGTTAATAACGCCCTACTCTTATAACACCATTGTTGAAAAAGATTAATCGTGATCCATCTGTTTTTGAGACTTCCATTCCTGGGAAAAATTCTAGAAAAGATTGTATTCCAACAATTAAATACGTATCTGTCACATAACAATCTGTTTGATGCTAACCAGTCTGATTTTAGAGTTAATCACAGCACAGAAACTGACCAGGTCAGAGCTGTTAATTATCTTAAAAGTATGAAGTTTCTATTCCGATACTTCTCGACCTCGGTGCAGCCTCTGATACTGTTGACCATGTAATTCTTCTTCAGCGCCTTGAGCACAGTTCAGGCCTGAGAGGCACAGTTCACAACTGGCTTTCTTCCTATCTTAATGGAAGATCTTTCTCTGTTTTCTCTCTTCTCTGTTCTCTGTCTATTGGTAACTTTGAATCAGATGAAGTCAGCATCCCATATGGAGTCTCTCAAGGGTCAATTCTTGGTCCACTGTTGTTTAATTTGTACATGCTCCCACTTGGATCCATCATTCAGCAATACAACTTTTCATACCACTCCTATGCTGATGACACACAATTATACATATCTGTATCTGCCAACTACCTCAGCCCAGTGAATGACCTCATCAAATGCATTGCTGATATCAAATACTGGATGGTCAAAATGTTTCTTTTCTTTTACAGCTAAACAAGAGCAAATCAGAGATTATTTTAGTAGGTGTCAAGACTTTAAGGCACCAGATTCACTCTTTGTTAACTTGCCTGTCTGTAACACCCTGTGAGCATGCCAAAAATTTTGGTGTGATTTTGGATGCTGATCTTCCAGAAAGAACATATCTAATATTTCCAAGACTGCCTTTTATTGTCTTAGAAATATATCTTAAGTTAGATGCTTCCTGTTACAGTCAGATTCTGAAAGGCTAGTTCATGTCTTTAGACTAGATTACTGAAATGCACTTTTTGCTGGTCTGGCAAAGCAGGCATTAAATAAACTCCAGCTTATTCAGAATGCTGCAGCCAGAGTATTAACGAAAACCAAAAGGTTTCAACACATCGCTTTTATTTGAACTGCTCCCAGGAAAACAAAGAATTGATTTTAAAATAATTTGTATTGTTTTTAAATCTAGAAATGGTTTAGCTCCTTCCTACGTTATTGACATGCTCACTGAATACACACCGGGCAGATCCCTTAGATCATCGAGTAAAGGTCTCCTCACTATACCACAAATAAATTCAAAATCAGCTCATGGTGCGTTCAGTCACTATTGTCTGTCACAACAGTGTATTCTTTTAAAAGAAAACTAAAAATATATCTTTTTTCACAAGCTTTTAGTTGTGTTTAGTGTGTGGTGTTTTAGAATCAGTGTTATTATTGATATTATTCCTTTTTATTATTATTATTATTATTATTATTATTATTAATAATAGGTATTATAATAATAATAATAATACCTTCTTTTCTCATATATTTTATTTTATATGTTTTACATAGGTAATACCTTTTTATCTTATATATTTTATTTTATATGTTTTATATATGTAATACCTTCTTATCTTATATATTTTATTTTATGTTTTTATGTTTTTATGTAATACCCTTTTATCTTATATGTTATTTTAGGTTTTTGTCATGTAGGATTTTTGCCTCTTTTTTGTTTTTATTTTGAAGCAGCCTGAGTCGCCTGTCGTATGAAATGTGCTGTATAATTGAAACTTGAAACTTGAGCAGCGCTCTCCTAACATATAGAAGACCCAGGGTGACTAAGAGCAATAGCTGCATTTCTGCATCTCTTGCTGTGACATTAGGGCAAACGGCTGCCTGGGGCAGTTGACGCTCTTCAAATCTTCCTGTGTTAACTTTCCACTGCATGGAAAAACGCTCAGGTTACGACCAACATCGAAGCCTTCGGACCTTGGTGTCATATGATTGATTAAAAATAGTTATAGTTTACTTCTCTTCAGCTTGTTGAGCCAATTTGTTGTATCACATTATTGTTTTGACATGTTTGACGTAAGTAAGTGAAAACTTAGTCTACACCAATGTTATGCATGTGCATTATGTTTGACCATATAGCAGAGGTCACTAATAGTCCTGGTCCAGGCCCAGATGCTGTCCTATCTGGACCTGGACCTATAACTTATACATTATTGAGAATTATTACATTTTGACAGAGCGTTTCTATTTTAACTGGCACAGTTTTTCTAGCCTTTACAGCACTGGTTTAGCAGCTCAGGATACTCACAGACCAGCATGCGCTGTAAATCATCTGACATGATGCTACTCAGCTGGTCAAATCTGTGCACCCCAAGGTTGACTGCCCATTGTTCTGACAGCCCGTTATTCTAACAGCCCAATAGTCAGAAAAATGCCCCATTGGACCGAAAGCCCATTAGTCCGACAGCCCGTCATTCCAAAACCAAACACCCACTGTTCCGAAGTCCCGTTGTTCCGAAAATACACACTCTCCCTGCACGGTGGTCTTAATGCACAAGCTTACCGGTCCGGGGCTCAACCCCCCGGCCTGACTACGTGAAATAGCCCACGAGGCACCGGTGGATAAAAGTAAAAATAAAATTCACAGGGAGAAGCACTGTGCAACAGGATGCTACACGCTTAAAGAGCAACGGCGGCGGTGTTTTTTACTCCGACACAACCTGCCAGGAGAGAAAATAAATCTTTTTCTAGCAGCTGTATATCTGACTGAGATCTGTTTGTACTACTGACTGACTGCCTGAGTGAGTGAAGGCTGAGAGGCGACTGACCGTTGATAGAGAATATATGGCTGTTGGAGCTGGGGGTGCTGAATTAATGCTGTGGCATATTGTGAAGGGAAGGGAGGGTGCGAGGGGGGGGGCTCTCAAAACATCAGTAGCCAGAAGGCCTGAAGTAATATTAAGGATATTATATTATTGTGTAATACTGAGTATAGCCCTCACTAATACCACTGCTGCATGGAACGCTACATGATGCCAACCAGAAACGACTGTAAGATTAAATACACCAGCAGTCTGACAGTTGCACTAGGAAGACCCGATGACATCATTCTGCATAATAAGTAGCCATGTGCTTCTGTTTGTCTGAGACACAAGATTCAGTGTGAACAATGGACAGATGGAGAAAGACAAATCTGCTTTAGAGTAGATTCATTTCATTCTAATTAGTATTGTGAATGTATGTGAATCAAGAAATTATGCAATTGCACAATTCTCAAAGTCCTGCAGAGGGTAAGCCTGAGAGATTTGAAATCTGTAATGTATCCAGTGTAATACACAGATATTAATATTTAAATAATGTTAAACACTAATGTGTTAAACTGAAAGTTGAGTTCTGGTAATCATCACTGGACTGGTGGTCAAAGTGAATGACGGGCTGATGGCAGCTGGATGATATTTCTGTCCACACTAACTGAAACATTGATATTACCATTATCCACCACCACCATTCACCCAAGTTTGTTTCTTTATTATGGCTTTACATGTGGTCTTACATGTTAGGTGCTGTTTTTTTAAAGTCTATCTTAATACAAAATACGGTGATAATATAGAAATTCTCTTATGCCTATGTGTGCATCTAACGAGTTGTGCAGGGCTCCTCGTAATGAATTTCAGAATATAAAGAGTCTCCATCTTTTACACTGTAGGTGCTACAGGGATCACTTCATGGCCAATAGGGAGGAAGTGACCAATAACTCTCTCAACTTACACATGGCATAAACCAAACAAGAAGAAACATATTCTTTAAAATTCTCAGGTTTTCAGTTGCTCCTCTGTTACACCAGGAACGAAGTGCCAATTTTTTATCTTTCATCTTTCCTAGCACCGGCTGGAGCAGCACAAGCCTACGGCAGGCTGAAGGAAAACAGCCTGAGTATTTAGCTTGGCCCAAGTCTCCGCACATCCAAATGTGTTATGTGCTACTGTGGCCTTAGACCACCACACTGAACTTTTCAACTTTGCCCTAAGTGTATAACAAAAGATTGTAAGCTGTCCCACCTTGTTATTTTTTCATTGTGGAATAATTACAAAGCTGAGATTTGAAGTGAAGCAATTGGTGAGTGACAAAGTACATATTTGGATTTGATGATTTATCTTCACACAGTCAAGTCGGTAGACTCTCAAGTTGACGTGAAGGTTCATTGATATAGAAGTATATTAACAAAAGATTTGAGCAAGCAGAAAACAAATATGAGTGCTGCTCAGCGTGCAAGTCGACCTTTGACAGAAAACAAGGCGCAAATTTGTAAGACCAGCATTGGATTTGTGCGCAAGAGAGGACAGAATCATGAGCATAACAGATGATTTGAGCAGCAAGAGGAATTGTGTAACTACCTTTGAGCCAGCGATAGGGATTCTCAAAGCTGCTCACGCTTACTTTTGGCGGTCTGGATCCCCTGAGCACAAACTCGAACTCAGGAGAGTCACCTGTTCAATTTTGACCTGGAAGTGAAGGATCATCCTGTTAGACCCCCTCCTTCTATCTTCAAAATAAAAGCTGGGATAGGGGCCTTTGTTAACCACAAATAGACAAGGAGCAGTATTTGGTGTCTGTATTATCTTAATAATCTAAAAGCATTGACATTAAAATCACAAAGCAAATGATCTAGTTTCTAACCTATTATGGCAGAGTAGTTAAATTAATTTAAAAGTACTTACTAGCTATATATCATAGCAGCCATGTTAGCTTTATGTTAACTTCCATGATAAGTAAAACATTTATGATTTAGGTATTGTTAGTTGTTAATGAGCCTGATATAGGGTAATTGAGTCAAAGTGATTTTATCCGACTCTGTGTGGGGAAAAAAAACAAATGTTTCAAACAAAATGAAAATAATAACACATGATTATGGGCTGTGGAACCCGGCCTCCAGATTAGATTGTTTCCACTTTTCAGTTATTATTCGCTGTTTTATTTTGGTGCACTCACCTCTATCCTGCCCTTGAGTGTTTCCCACCTGTGTGATTGGCTGTATTCGAAACCACATACTGCATACTACTGAGGAACGCAGTACGCAGCATACAGTACATACTGCATACTGCGTTCCTCAGTAGTATGCAGTATGTGGCAGTTAAAGCGATGTATCCAGCAGTATGCTAGACCAGGCTTTAGCCTTTAAACCAGCTCTTAAAGCACTGGACAAAAAAACAAACTCGTACCACTGTTATAACATAAACAACAAAATCAAAGTTGTTTGTTTACTTTATAAGATACCGCAGGTTTAAACTATTTATTCAAACAGCTTATAATGAAGTCCGACAAACAGGATCATCAACGAGGGGAGACGGGAAATATAAAATATTCATCCACAACATTTACTCAAACTGCTTTTTCAGTTACAGCAAAAAAACAGTGGACTGATCTCCCTACAAATTTTAGAGTAATGTTAAAAAGGGTCATGTTTTCTCAGCAGGTATCTGTCTGCCCCGTCAGAGGCAGCTCTTCCCTCTCCTGTTCCCTCTCCTCTTCCCTCTCCTCTTCTCTCTCCTCTTCCCTCTCCTCTTCTCTCTCCTCTTCTCTCTCCTCTTCCCTCGCCACTCTGCTGCTCTGTAGCCGCTCTGTGAGCGTCACTAGCCGGCTCTCCAGTGAGCTACGCCCACAGGCGATTGTGGAGCTTTTTAACTCCAAAAAGGCAGATAAACACAGGTTCCAGTTAATTTATTATGGACATCTGTGTTGTGATATTTAAACAAACTATCCGTCAACAAGGAAATAAAAGTCCCTCGTCTACGAGACCGGAGTGAGCTCCAGCAGCTCATAGCGGTCTGTGAGCGTGACTACCCGACTGGAGAGGCAACGACCCGCTCGCTGGCTGTCACAGCATTTTATGGAGCTTCTAAACTCCGACAATGGTGGAGCAAATGTTCGATTCACCATCTAACTTCGTAAAACTGCCAATATTAATAATCTACACAGTTGATTTCTCACCTCAAAAACTTTCAGAAGTGCATTTAACGATGGAATAGCTACAAAAAACGTAAATTCCTGCATTGTGGGATACAGTAGGCGAGATAGACTGGTCCGATGCATACTGGAAAATTTTTCCAAATCAGTGCGACATCCGGGTATTTTTGGCATACTGGAGATTTTGCTTTTGTTTGTATACTGCATACTACATGCTACATTTTGGCCAAATCAGTACGTACTACTAGTATAGTATGAGGTTTCGAATACAGCCATTGTCTTTCACCTCCCCCTATTATTTTCCCCTGTCGCTGATTACCCTTCCTCCCCTGTGTATTTAGATCGTATGCTCCCCTTGTCTGCTGCCAGTTCGTCTTAGCTCTTTGTGGTTGGTGTTCCAGCATCCCAGTAGTTTTCTCGGTGAATATCTTGTGTTTTGACCCTGATTCTGTATTTTGGACATAGCCTCTGCCTAATAACTTTGATACCTTTGCCTGTTCTTTTTAACTGAACACCTGTGTACCAAACCCTGCTTCAAGTCAAGTTTTTGATTCACTGCCTTGAGTTCTGAGTCTGCTATTGAGTCCTTTGTCTGTTGGATCCTGCCTGACAGTTCAGTCTTTAACTTTGAAAAAGACATGACCCCGACATCCGGATGTGGGTGTGTCCTGTTGCAGCTTGCTAGTCAAATATAGTTGGCAAGCAACCTCTAACAATCGAGTGCTCAGAAGCCAAAACAGCTGGATGAAAGTAAGCGAGAGTGGACTAATGAGCACATGCACTTTGTGTGCTGGAGCAGCAGGGCAGCAGGCTAGCGAGTAGCGGGTAGCAGACCCACCAGACTCAAGAAACTGATCCGCAAGGCCAGTGACGTTGTGGGGATGGAGCTGGACTCCCTGACTGCGATGTCGGAGAAGTGGATGCTGTTCAGGATACGTGTCATCTTGAATAATGTCTCCCCACCCACTCCATGAGTGGAGTACATTCAGTGCAAGACTCATTCCAACGAGATGCACCACAGAGAGCCAAGGAAGTCATTCCTGCCTGTGGCCATCAAATGTTTCAACTCCTCAGTTGACTGGTCCTGGACTTATTTCACTTATTCGTATGTGCAAAACTGACTTAAATCAACTGTACAATAATTTGTGCAATAATTCACATACGTTGTTTTGCGCTCTCTTAAGTGAAATATAAGTGAAGACTTGATATTATGGGCTGAAATAATCACCATGTTGTGTTTTACATGACTTTAGCCTGTATACTGATGCAACCCTCCAGAAAACCCTCTGAGTTCATCTCAGCATTAAGACAGCAGACTTCAGACGCAGGAAGTCAAATTATCATTCCATAAATGATCCATATTGCATTCTTGCAAATGAAATATCAACACTTTCTAAAACTGCTGCAGGGAACAGACGTCTAAAGCAGATTAAGAAGGTCTCACTTGCAGCTGATTGTCGACTGAGTCAGTTATTTGTCATGCGGAGTCCACTGGTTAATGATGGGTCACTGAGGGGAGATCCCCGTCAGCCTGGTGCTCTGGTGAACGAAAGGTGAGCAGCAGCGAGTCTCTGAGAGGAGAGAGAGCACATCAATCATTTGGAAGAGTTCAGTGTAATGTAGCAGGAGAGTTATGCGGGGCCCAGGGAGCGCTTGTCTTCAGCCTACCGCTTGGCCAGAGGGATTTGTTTGCTTTAAACAGACCAAACAGTCAGGAGAAGAAAGACTGGACCTGCTCCTCACAGTCCCACCGTGGGACTGTCCTTCCCTTTCCCTCCTCTTTCTGTCAAACATGCACACATGTTCCCCTCACATATATTCTCTCTGCAGGAGGGGGTGTATTCTCACTAATATAAACACACACTTTGGCTATTGTTTATGCTATCACTTCATGTAACTGTCTTCTTTTCTCCGAGTCAGACTGTGAATGTAGGATCGAGCATGTTGCACGTTTCCTCTGTTACAAGGCCTTAAGCAAAATTAACCAATTAAAGGGTTATGTTGTGGGTTAGGTTACACAGGGGGGTCAAGGTTTAGGTTAAAGTGTTACAGCCTGAAAGGAGGTTCTCTTTGAAAGGCAAGAAAGTGTTCTGTGAAGTACTTCAGCGTGAACTTATGTTCACAGCTGTTACTGAAACTGTTTGGATATCACGTTTTAAAGCTGTAAAATGAGATTTGTGGTCACATCTACCCTCTAATGATGATGCAAGAAAAATGTTCTGTTCTGTTAGAATGCCGGGCCGAACTGTATTTACTAATGCGCGATGATAAGCACTGATAAAATGATGTTCATCACACTAACTGAGTGCCAAATAAACATTAGGTAGTTCCTGAGTAATACAAATACAATTATTATAATAGCAAGTTTTGTTTTTAAGTTTTTTGGCATATCTGTAGTAATAATAATGGTTGAAAATGATGGAAAATTTCATAGTTTTAGGTCAAAAACTTTTAGATTTTCTTGGGGGAGGACCCCCACACCCCCATCCCAGAATTATACTGGTTCTTTGATTGCCTGTGATATTTACGAGTTTCCAATTGAAAAGACTGATATTCTCTTTTTGCCGCTGTGCACACAGGCCTACTTGGCTCAATAAGATATCTTTGTGTTGATATATTGTTGACCTATAATCTTATAATTATGACTTTCACATTCTGTTTACCGATGAGGAGGGCACTCCATTTAATATTTGTCACTGTCCATTGACGGGGTTCTGAATTAAAGTTGATGCAGTTGATAGGAGACGTCCCAACCTGCCGTCCTCCTGTACCCCCCCATGATGCCACAACCACTTCACACACACAGGCTGCCCTTTATCCTCTGACCTGCAGGGTCGCTGTTGAAGCATTTTAATCCAAATTTAAATAATGGATTTTTTCCAAAGAAGAGAGAAAAAATATTTGATCAATGATACTGAGATCTGGTAATGGTTTATTTCAACCAATTACTCTTTTTCATATTTTGATCTCACTCTTGCCTCTCTAAAAAAACATACATTTATATATACTGTATATAGGGTTAGGGGTTAGGACTTAGACTTATCATGGTCATTTCCAGGTTCATACTTGTATTTTGGGTTTCTACTAGAACATGTTTACATGCTTTAATGTTCAAACAACACATTATTTTTCTCATACTGTCTGCTTGAATATACCTGTATTTACCCTCTGACTGAAACGCTCCGTTTTAGCTCATTTTAACAGAATGGCAACAGAATTGCGTTGCTAGGAAACAGCTTGGGTCCATGTTTACTTCCTGTCAGCTGATGTTATTTACATACACTGCAACAGGAAATAAACTGGGACACATTTAGAATGTTTACGTTTAAAACTGTGAAATTGTCTAAATATTGTAGATTTGTGACATCACAAATGGACAGAAATCCTAACGGCTTGTTTCAGATGCACAGTTTCTGAATACGGGCTGTGTGTATTTGTCTGTGGATTCAGCGTTTTGATAGTTTAACAGTATTTATAAAGCACTTAAACCTGCTTTATAATATAAAAGACATGGAAATCTCACTTTTTACAGTATGGGACCTTTAAGGAGTTTATTGTGCTTTACTTGATTGCTGTTTCATTTTTTTTTTACATTTTGTCTAGTGCAGCTTGAAATGCTCGAACAACACTGTTACCACTGTTAACTGTTCCTGTAACTGTTGTCTTGGGGTCACCACAGTCTCTCACACAGAGCAGAGACAGAGCAGGGATCGTGGCCTCGGTATTCCACCTCGTCAGCTCGAGCATCACCTGAGGGACTGGATCCACCTGCCTGATTGGACCAGGACCCTCAGAAGTTACCCGTTGTTAATATCACGGCGAATTGTGTCGACGTCTGTGCCCTCCCCCCCTCTTTGCCTGCTCTCCCTGCTCTTAAAGAAAGTCGTCTGCAGAACATCACTGACTCTGCAGTTGTCAGAGACTGCTCAGACCCCCATACATCATGGAGGCTGTGTGAGAAATGAGTTCCTTTTCTTCCTCTGAAAGCTCCACAGCTGTGTTGACATCCTCCTCTGTTCACATTCACACACACACACAGCTTGTTCTCCAAGACAGTACTACCACTAATATAGCAGTGTTTCTGCAGCAAATGGCTTAAAAAAGACAATAAATGGAACCAACTTTCTGTCAAATTGACATCAACTTTTCAGTTCAACATATTTGACTGAAGAGAAATATGTCCTCATTCGGTCAGTGAGATTGGTTCAATGCTGCAAAACTGATGTTGTGGCTCCCTCTACTGTAATAATAAGGAATAGCTATTTTGTAGCTTGAGGCAATGGAGTGAAAAAGGAGACCCTTATTATTTGATTTCAATGAAAAAACATACCGACAGACCTGATAACTAAACAGGATGCCATGAAGATTAGTATCTGCACACCCATCCACACCTACCTGTACGGTGTCTCCACTCAGTGGACACTTATCTGTTAATCATTCTAAATTAGAAACATAAGCTTAGCCAAGGTGAAGTGGGTGTAATGATATAAGCAAAATGGGACAAACTGCAATGGATTCAGACTTTAGACTCTAAATACATGACTTATTTGTCACTCAAGCTTGTAACCTTCCTTACTAATACATGAAACTAACAGAAATATTTTTCCATCCATCCATTACCTGTAAACGCTTATCTTATTCAGGGTCGCCGGGGGGTGAAGACGGGGTACACCCTGGACAGGTCACCAGACTATCACAGGGCTGACACATGGAGACAGACAACCATTCACACTCACATTCACACCTACGGGACATTTAGAGTCCACAATGAACCTAAACCTTCATGTCTTTGGACTGTGGGAGGAAACCGGAGAACCCTGAGAAAACCCACGGGGAGAACATGCAAAGCCGGATTCAAACCTATGACCCTCTTGCTGTGAGGCGGCAGTGCTAAATACTGCACCACTGTGCCGCCCTATTTCTATCATGTTTTTCACATTTTTTGTTCATCTGAGGTTTCACTGGTTTTGATTACATCATGTAGTTGTCTCCTCTTTTTCTGCTGGTGTTTTAGTGTTTAAGTGGTTTAATGGCAGCCAACTAGAGAATTAGTGCCACCAGCTGTTTATTTCCATGAAATCACCGCTGATATTCTCCTGACAGTAGTGGATGAAAACACACATTAAAGCTAGGGTAGGTAATCTTAAGAACTGAACAAGAGCACGCAAGATTTGAACAATTATCAGCACAGTGTTGCCAACTCTTTTCCAATGAAAGTGGCCAGCAGCACTAGCTCCCAATCAGCTCCTAGCAGTCTTCTGGAAGACTCCGGTGATGGGCAATGAGTGCACGGGCAGACTGCACACAGGTAGGCAGGAATGAAATGATTGGACGAGTTAATTACTGTCCTGCGACCAGATTTTTTTTTTTTTTGCCAGAGCATTTGATTTATTGATTGCTGTCGGGATGCAATGAGAATTTGAACAAATAGAACAAAAAAAATTTGGATTTTCTTGAAATTCATTTAAATTTTGTGTTAAATTTGGATGTAAACTTCACTAATCTTTCCTTATCAGTTGGATTTATGGTCTTAGTGAAGGGGGATGATTACTTATTGTTTGTTAACTGGAATCACATATTGCACATACTCATACTCACCCAGAGTTGTCTGCTATGATTCAAAACCCAGGCTTGATCCATACTGTTAGGAATGACTAAGATGATACCAGGAAATGTCAGATACACTTATTACATAAATATTTATTCATCAAAAGCTTTGAGGACAGAATAAATAACATACAGGGCATTAAGGTACTATTTTAGATCATAAGACAAACATCTACCATATAAGTATTAAATATAGCTTAAATAAATAATACAACTAAATTGAAGCTCTGTAATATTACAGTATAAAATGTAAATGTCACCATTCGATGCACCGTACCAGATTAGCTTTAAAATCATTTGCGTCTGTAGTCCCTTGGCAAAGTTATACAAAAAAGAACACACGATACAAAGCTACACATAATAGCACATTGCAAATGTATGCTTGTCAGATAAAAGCAAGTCATGAAGCCTATGAGATAGAATTGCAGGTCAGTGAGTACAGAGCTGAGCATCATCAAGGTGTTTCACTCATTTGGGGCTTTTACAGAAAAAGCTGATTGGCCAAAGTGCAGCAAAATCCTATGGTACAATTTAATTTAAAGAATATTCTTGAGGATCTAATAGAATTTACTGAGTGAGCATACACAAAGTCACTATAAATAAAATGTACCTTAACATTTTATAAACCAGGCACAAATTTGAAAATGATCAAAAATTCTCAAAGCCCAGTGATTAGTATTTATTAGTTGTGAAAAACACAACCTCCCTTTGACTTGCTTGAATAATAAAGATGTTCCTGTGGGCTTTAGTCTGGTGATAATTAGAATACAGTGAGCAGTGCAAAGAGTCCATAGAGCAGGGCACATGGGTAAGCCACCAACAGCTGCTGGCCCTCCATAGCCAGGGTGGAGATGAAGATCTTGGAGGCAGAGAGACTACACCAACAGATTCCTAACAAGGCCAGAAGTGTACCCGGGATGCCTCTGTGAAGACAAAAGAGGGATTTGAAGCATGAAAGACAACCTGACCTGAGTGGTAAATTAACTTGCATTTATACAGTATAGCGCTTTTGTAGTTTCTTACATGTCAGCATTCACACACACATTCATACACTGATGGCAGAGGCTGCCATGCAAGGATCCAACCTGCCCATCAGGATCTGATCACAAGATCATTCACACACCGATGGCTCAGCCTTCAGGAGCACTTTGAGGTTCAGTATCTTGTTCAAGGACACTTTAACATGTGACCGGAGCAGCCGGGGATCGAACCACCGACCTTCCGATTGGTGGCTCTACCTCTGAGCCACAGCCAACCTGAACTATGCATGAATCCTGCATGTTTGGTATAATCTGAACGTTTTCTTTGTCAGTCCAAACTAAAACAGACCGTTAACATGCTCATTGGCTTATTGATGAGGATGCTGGTGCTGGTGACGAAGTTGGTGGCTGATTGTTAAAGCTGAAGTAGATGAGATCGGAGCAAATATGATTAAAAAAAAGTTATTTTTAGCAGTCGCTATATCGAGATCATGTGCCTCTGTGTCTTGTAATGGAAAATTACATTGTATGTAATGATGTCTCTTTATGCAACAGTGGAAAGTTACTGTCTGTGTGCCCTTCGTCTCAGTAGTGGGAAAGTACTGAGTGTTGACTTTTACTGGGACACTGTCTGAGTAAAACAACTCCTTATCTGTGCAAAACAACTCCTTTTCTCACAGTCCCTGTTGTAGATTTCTATATAGTCACATTGTAATAATCTCCTGCAGAGCACTCTTCTGCAGACTTTGTGTGACTCTGTATAACCAGTGCCTCTTCTTGCAAGAATAAAATACAACAAAGACATTTCATCTGTTTGGGATCTTGATTTCAACGTTCATTAGGACTCATCTTGGAATATTGACAGAATTTCCATTACAGTCTTCCGGTGCTCCTAACGGCATCTGCAAGATTTCACAGACCGGAGGAAAACAAGCAGTAAGAGCTGATCTGAGGTCTGTTGTTCATCTGCTGTCTATGAGAGCTGGCTGTCAATCACTCGCAAACTCCGACCAAACAGTCAAACTAGGCAGCGCTGATCAAATATGAATCAATATTATGTTACATTAATGTCTATTTCTCTCCTCAAATGTTTTCAGGATCATCTTGTAGTGCACGGTTTAGCTGTAAAATGAGAAAGTTTGTGACGCCGCCACCATTGTGAAATCTGGTGAATGAATGGCAAGTTCCGGTCACATGACCGGAGAACAGCCAATAAGAACGCCCTCTCAATGAAATGACCTGTGATTGGTGAGATTTTTTAAAGCCTGAAAACAGAGCCATGAGGAGGAGCAGAAGTCTAGTTTTCTCTCAGAACACTTGAATTACAATATGCTGAAAGGTTATTATGGAATTTTTGCCCAATGACGCTAAAAACATACTGCCTACTGCCACTTTAAATGGTGGTGTCAGTGTTAGCAGCGTGGAAGCAGTGCATTAAAGTGGGAGCATCTATTTCAGGCTGTGGTTACTGAAGTAAAAGTCCCATTAATTTTCCCGTAGACAATATTACATGACTCACAGTTGAATCACTTCTACAGCATGAATTGTCATGAACCTCCCCCAGATAAATCATCAGTCCAAAAGGTTAACAACTATGTTAGAAAAGATCTGGTTATTGGATAAAAAGTCGAAAGTACAAGCTTGTGTACATAAAAGTTAACTACGACTCCCAAGGTGCATTTCGGCAAGAAACATCCAATCTCTGAGCTTTATATTCTGTGACGTGCACCACCAAAGGTGGGAAAAAGCTAAAGATACACGTACTAAAGTTTAATCAATTCAGTTTCAAATTTCAAATTCTGGATGAATTCAGTGACTACAGCGCCGTGCTTGGTTCTGAACTGGACCGACGGAGCGCCGCGACCGTTGACACTTCAGAAGAACACGAGAAGAGAAGTGTCCTTCAAAAGCCCACATTCAACCTGTTTGTTAACAGAAGTTAGAGGTTAATGCTCCTTAAAGATACTGTTAGTGCCTTGCTCAAGAGCACTTCAGCACGTCACCTTACAGATAGAAATCCTGATTCCACCAACTACTTTTTACGTCCTCATTCATGCTCAACATCCTTTGAGTTTTAACATCCAACAAGTCACAAACAGAAATAGTATAATAATACACAACCACTGAATGGACTTACTGCAAAGAGTAGAAGACAGCGACTGCAGAGAGGGCCACCATGGGCAGGAGGCAGTAGCCCAGGACGCTGGCCACACAGCCATAAGACACCGCCAGGGAACTCATCAGACTCAGCAGAATGTACATCCCAATACAGGCTGCAGCACTGATCCCATACACATAACCAAAGTGAGCTTTACCTGCCTGAATATATGAGAATAAAGAAATAGACAGGCACTTGTTAAATCTCACTACTGTACATATCCTACAGCGATGAATGCTGAATAGGGTTCTTATAATGTAATAGCCACATACTTGGTTGAGATAGGCAGTGCCATGCTAGTAGCTCACCATGATTAAAGTGACCCCCAGAGCAACGCAGAAGAGGATAGGACCTGTCAGATCAGTCTCATTCATAATGCTGCCGTCAGCAGGCTTAAAAGGGTTCAACACCGTCAGCGTCTTCTGCCAGATGTGATCGAAACTGATGCCGAGTTCTAGACGATGAACAGAAATGTTGTTTTCAGTGATTAGTTGGTTTCGAAGCTCAGGGACGCTGGAAGTCAGTCAGAGCTGGGGGTGCTGAGAGAAAGTCAGTCTACATAATGATGTCATACTAAATGCTGAGCGACATTCATGTTTTTTGCTTTAATTTGAATGGCCAGGATCAGTTATATTTAATAGTTATTAAACAGGGTTTTCAGAGGGCCGAGGTGCTGTGCACCCATTGGGGGATAGGGAGTGGGGGGTTTGGGTGTTCTCCCCCAAGAACATTTTAAGGTTTTTGTCTGAAAACTATGATATTTTACATAATTTTGGACCATTATTATTATTGCTATATGTAATGCCCAAAAAGCTTTAAGACCAAAACTTGCTATAGTTTGATAATTACTTTATTAATTATTCATATCACAGCCTTCATTTGCACATTTAACTCTTCTGGAAATGTTTACCCTGTAAAATCATATTCTGACAATCAAAAGAGCAGTTTTATCATCGCGCATTAGTAAACAATCTTCAAACATCAACATACTGTATGTTGACCAGCCACGGCAACTACACATTCAACAACACGGAGCTAATGCATGAGACCTGAGGAAGAGGAAGAGGAAGTGAGGCAGTGTATGGATGACCCATAACCAGGTTACTATAGTTTGTAATAATGCAGGAGAGTGACAATACAGCCATTTCATACAGGAGACGAGTGAGGATTTACCGACGCGCATTCAGGTTCATATGAGAATATTTTAATAATATATGTATTTTTAATTTCCATTGCAGTTAAACAATAGGCCTACAGAAAAAAAAACAGCACCCCCACCTCCCATGCCGATGCCCCAGCTCTTTCCTGGGGTCACTACATCTGACCTCTATATGAATGGACAATTGTTAGCTTGATTTCAACTAATACAACACAGGTAGTTATAATGTCCCAAAGAAAACATAAATTTGTGCAAATGCTGATTGATTTTACCCTCAAGCAGAGTAGGTTCTTCTTCTTCTTCATCCCCAGAAAGCATCGCAGGTTGGTAGAACTGTCCAGTGTGCTGCTGCTCCACGGAAGGATCCAGAGCACCCGACGCAAAAGCCTGTGCTCCACTGAAAACAACAGTTGCAAGAAAAAATATAGACATAAACCCTCCCTGAAAGAGCATAGAAGTAGTAATGTCATAATAATCCTGTACGTGCCTCCAATGTGGGAATATCTATCAGCAAATATTTCCTAGCTTCTATGTGCCATCAACCAGTAATGTTCAAGTCATTCTAGGATTTATTTGCAGTATATGTTTTTCCAAAAACCTGCCACGCCTACTTTTACTTAAATTAGTGCCTTCTTAGATATCCCACAATGTCTTTTAACAGTCCCACTGAAAAGGCCTTGGCTTCTGGTGCCCTCAAGTGTCAAGTTAAGTAGATTTTATATAGCCCAATATCACAGATCAAAATTTGCCTCAAATCAATTAGATGTGTAAGTGTACAACCAAATGTAACGGAATTTAGTGATGTATCATCTAAGAAACAGGATGAAATCGTTGATTATTATATATTTTAAATGGTCTCATCAGAGACAGATTAAAAAAAGAATGGACGTAATCTGTCCAGAAGAGGTCGAGATGTCCTAAGTGTCCCATCACTCTCCTTCTCTGCTGCAGAAACTCTGATCCACGCTTTCATCACATCCAGAATCGACTACTGCAAAAGCATTCTTTACAGCTCGTCATCCAAAGTCCTCAATAAACTCCAGTACATCCAGAACTCTGCTGCTCCTCTGCTCACCCATTCCCCGGTCCCGTGATCACATCACCCCTGTCCTCCAGAACCTCCACTGGCTCCCTGTCCCACAACGCATCCAGTTCAAACTCCTTCTCCTCACTCACAAAGCCCTCCCTAACCAAGCCCCCTCCTACCTCACCGACCTGCTCCACCACCACCACACCCCTTCCCGCTCCTCTGATGTCAACCTCCTGTCTCCACCACAGAACCAAGCACTGGACCTGGGGCGACAGAGCATTCACCATAGCCGCCCCCTCCCTCTGGAACTCACTCCCCAAACACATCGTAGACTGCACCAACCCGTCCACATTCAAATCACTAATCGAAACTCAACTTTTTAGAACTGCTTTTAATGTGTGATTAATGTTGAGTTGTATGATGTTTCATTTTAGCTTGTGTAAAGTGTCTTTGAGTATTACCTGTACAAAAAGCGCTCTATAAATAAAATATTTTATTATTATTATTATTATTATTATTTCCAGCTACCTTCTTGGATTAGGAAACAGAGTTGCAACTTGGGTAAAAATCTTTCTCACAAAAGATGTTGTGTGTATCCTTGAGGTCTACAAACATGTTGAATCTTGCGGTTTGTTGCCACATTAGTGTGTTTTTATGATATGTTACAGACACCTGTTGAACAGTGGAAAAGTGTGAAACCATTGGCTGGAATGTGTATCGCGTTACCTGCGTGCATGGTGAATACTTACGTGTCGTAATAAGCAGGGCTGGTGGAATTATAGGTATCGCCGTAGGCCGCGGTGTGACCCTGGTCGTCTACGTAATATCCTGTATGGTAGAAGTCCTGCTCAAATTGCTGAAAGTCCCCCATGCTAATCAGAAGAACAAAGTCAAGACAAAAATACACAATACAATTGTTCACGAGAGACAGAAATAAAGTACCACTCCATTGGTGTAGATTGAAGAACAGAGGCTTGGCGGTCACCTTTAAGTGAATCAGCTCACTGACTAACTCATTGAATTGATATGATTTGAGCCAGTATAAAGTCTTGTGACCCCTTTGAACATTTTACCACCCACTCCCAAATACATTACATCTACAATACAGGGGAAACTAATGAAATAGCCAAGGTGAATTTGATCAAAATCACATTATCAAGAACACGAACTGCATGTTTCTTATTAGTTTCTGCAAATATGAGTCACATTATCTCAAACTGACACCATTGTAGACATAAAAGGGACAAGGTCCCCCTGCCATACATAAAGGAAAAGGTAGAGAAAGGTCAACAAAAACACAATAAAGATGTTCAGTTCTACTGTCTGGTTACTAAAAAGGAATGTCTAACCATCAGAATCAAAAATTCTCAATGGCCATGGTATAAGTACAGGGCGCTCTCGTCACCCTGAAGGGGATTCTTTCACAACAATGACCCGCTAGCTGTACATTATCGCGCTTATTACACGGCTACTTACTGAAGAAATCAATATTTTGACACAAAAACGATCCTCTAGAGTCCGACGTCAGAGCTGCGCCCATAGCAACAGTCTGTTATGCATAGCAACGGTCTGTTATGCATAGCAAAGGTCTGTTATAAAGAAATTACAAACCGCAGAACGCCGTGATTGACCAATCAGAATTGAGTATTCAACATAGCCGTGTAAAAATACTTTTTATTTTCTTCCCTGTCAAACATCTGTCCATCATGTTAGTCTGGAGCACTCATATTTCTTTATCGTTCCCAAAATGAATGAATCAGATTCCTGGATCTTTGCTACAGCAGGCTTTTTGACTTGTCATAGCAAGAAAAGCAAAGGTGGAGCTAATAATAATAATAACTAATAAATTCATGATTTAGCAATTTTACAATACAATGACGCAAATAGTAATGGTATTTGTGATACCTCTGATTCACAAGTCAAGAACATCTGCTGTGAAAAAGATCTATTCAACTTAAAGGTCCCATATTGTAAAAAAGTGAGATTTTCATGTCTTTTATATTATAAAGCAGGTTTAAGTGCTATATAAATACTGTTAAACTATCAAAACGCTCAATATACGAAGAATTTCACACAGCCCGTAGTCAGAAATTGTGCGTTTGAAACAAGATTTCTATCCATTTGTGATGTCACAAATATTTACACCATTACACGGTTTTAAACATAAACATTCTAAATGTGTCCTAGTTTATTTCCTGTTGTAGTGTATGTACATAACATCAGCTGACAGGAAGTAAACATGGATCCAAACTGTTGCCTAGCAATGTAATTCCATTGCAATTCTGTTGAAATGCACTAAAACAGAGCGTTTCAGACAGAGGGTAAATACAGGTATATTCAGGCAGACAGTACGAGGAAAATAAAGGGTTTTTTTAACATTACAGCATGTAAACATGTTCTAGTAGAAACACAAAATATGAACCTGAAAATAAGAACGATATGGGACCTTTAAGTTTCAGTCCTCATTTTCCCCTCTGGTCATGTGTGCTGAACCACTGATTATCAACATAACTGCAAAATGGGTTTGACTTTAATAAAGTCTAATTCTGACTCATGGAAAACATCTAAATGTATCTGAGTGTTCATAACTAAGAGCATATAGACTTACAGGCCACACAACAACCTCTTCTGTTCTCAATAAACTCACCTGTTTGAGTGTACAGTACAGAACGCTTCCTCCCGGCCACTTCACAGAGTAGTGTGCTGTTGTCAGGGCAGAGAACATGTGAAGCCCAGTCTGTTAAGATATTCTATTAATAGTTGGCTATATTTGGATTTGGTCTCACAGATATGACAACTGCTCAGCGGCTCTTTATTCTGAGTCTAGGAACCAAAAGCTAAAACTAAACTAAACCTTAAAGGTCACTGTCAATGCTCATTGTTTCTTTATTAACTTAAAACAACAAATTTAGGATAATGTAAAAGATATATTTTCATTTTAGTGCCATGAATTGCTGAGCAAGTGTACCATAACCTTCTTATAGACTATAGGATTCAATGGCTTGGTGTAGTATTTGAATTCCTTTAGACAGATTGCATGCAGGAGTTTCTTTTTAATTAATTGACACATTAGAGTTCCTTTTTTGAATTGAATCCAGACAGCAGGTTAGACTAATATTGTTCAAACATTACAGATATTTTCAAGAATCAATCAGGAGATATTTTGCTACAGTGTTCTTGGATGTACAAAGCCAAAATCAATGTAGCATTGTTTGAATATGTACAGAAGTAACACATTGTTTTTGTATGGCGCTAACCAGGGCTCATATTGTCTAGAATAATAAATCCCTTCACACAGATTGATAAAGCAATGAAACAGATTAATAAACTGTAGCAAAACAAAACACACTGTTAAAGTGACCACCTTTACCACCTTTACCACCTTTACCACCTCGCCACCAGTGACAACCAGTCAAGTTGCAGTTTACATCCATGTCTGTCCAAAATGTCATTACTTGATTACTTTATCCTGTTATCCTGACATTTTTGTGAAATTGTCATAATTAGCGTATGAATTGTTATTCTTCTTAGTCATGGCCAAAAACGTGATTTGTGAGGTCAGTGACCTTGACCTTTCACCACCAAAATCGAATAAGTCCATCCTTGAGGACTGTTAACTCCTGGTGTTCCTGAGATATCGCTTACACGGCCCTAGGTCGACTTGGAAAGGCTCGGAGCAATGGTGGCTCGCTGCTTCCCGAGGTCGTGGACAAAGTGCTTGCTTTTGTAGTCCTGGTAGTCCATACTCTGACACTTTGTCATTTTCTTTTTTTTTGTTTTAAAGATTTTATTAATGTTTTACAAGTTTACAGAAAAATAATAAATATACATATTACATATATATACACATATTACAATCATAAAAATACAATACAATACAAAAACAGTCATACAAGTAAAGTATATGTAAGTATAATATTGTTATTATTTTAATTGTAGTGAAAACGGGGACAATTTCTTAGTGACTGTTGAAAACCGGGACATATGAGTGTTTCACAGATTTTTGTCGGGACTCGGGACACCCAGCTTGATACCGGGACAGTCCCGGACAAACTGAAACATTTGGTCAAAGAGCCTCTTTTAAGTGAATGATGGGAGCTGGCTCCCATCCAAGAGCCGT
>CAKAOH010019610.1:144458-196142 GCA_916701665.1 Sebastiscus tertius
GAGCCGTTTTTTTTTTTTTTTTTTATTAATTCAAGGCAGAATGATAGGACGATCTTCTCCGCGCCACGGGCACTCTATGCACTGACTGTGACTGAATGTTGTGTTAATGACGTCCGTGCGACCAATCAGGTGATGACAGACAAAGATCATACCATCAAGCAGGGAGGGGCAGGGGTGCACGGCGCACTGACAGTCTACAGGTACATAGCAGGAGGAAGAGGAGGAGCGAAAGAGAGAGGAGTGAGGTGCGCGAATAGCAGACAAGATGAGTGACAGTCGGAAACGAAGCAGCATGTCAAATTATGGTATTCTGGAAATTATAAGGTTTAGTATAATTATATTGAATAATTTAAGTGATATATGTGTACACATACTAATCATAGGTCAAAACAGTGCTAAATTTGGATGAATTATAAAAGGCAGAAGTGGTAAAACGAAGAGCCGTTTGGGAGCCGAAAGAGCCGGCTCTTCTTGGTGAGCTGAGCCAAATGATCTGACTCACTAAGAAGAGACGGAATTCCCATCACTATGTTACACCCTCCTGTACAGTAGGGGAGTTGCATGCACCTTTAAGCTGTTTGAGATCCGCCATTAAATCCCAGAGAAGAAGAAGAAGGAGAGGAAAACCAAGGCCTATTGAAGGAGATTGGACACGGACAATTTCACCGATTGCAGACCAGATTTTACTGCGCATGCGTATTACATACACATTATATGAAGGGTTGATGACGCGATATCCATCCTTCTCCAACAGGCCTTGAGGAAAACAAGCCTGTCATGTGACTCCTGCTGTGTCTCTGGTCTTGCTGTAACATGGTCAGCTGTTAGCTGTAAAGTCTACTCTAAAGTACTCAAAGAAGGTATGTGAACTCATTTACTGGTTTCATTTAACCTTATATGTTGTTTCATCACTTTCAAATGAATGTAGTGGGCAGATGTTAACTGATCAGCGGGTAGTTTAACTTAGTTTAGTTCAGGAAGTAACGTCAACTTGACATCTAGATATCACCAGTTATTGTGCTAGCTAACATGTTAGCATGCTGTAATCAATATGAAATAACCCTCAGTTAGTTATAATAACACACCGTGTGATCTGACGTTTAATGGAGCCTGTTTTCTCCCCACAGTGTCCGAGCGGTCTGGATAACACGACCAGACATTGGCCACCATGGCTGATGTGAGTTCAGCTGTCACTGTTTGTGTGAAAGTGTTGTTAGCTAGCATACCGTTAGCTTGTTTGGCTACAGCGCCACAGTGTATCAGCTAGTGATGGGAATTCCGTCTCTTTTTAGTGAGCCAGATCAATTGGCTCAGCTCACCAAGAAGAGCCGGCTCTTTCGGCTCCCAAACGGCTCTTCGTTTTACCACTTCTGCCTTTTATAATTCAGCCACATTTAGCGCTGTTTTGACCTATGATTAGTATGTGTGCACATATATTACTTAAATTATTCAATATAATTATACTAAACCTTATAATTTCCAGAATACCATAACTTTACATGCTGCTTCGTTTCCGACTGTCTGCTATTCGTGCATTGCACTCCTCTCTCTTTCTCTCCTCCTGTTCCTCCTGCTCTCATCAGCGCGCCATGCACCCCCGCCCCTCCCTGCTTGATGGTATGATCCTTGTCTGTCATCACCTGATGGTCGCACGGACGTCATTAAGACAACATTCAATCACTGTCAGTGCATAGAGTGCCCGTGGAGCGGAGAAGATCGTCCTATCATTCTGCCTTGAATTAATAAAGAAAAAAAAAAAAACGTCTCTCGGACGGGAGCTGGCTCTTATTGTTCACTTAAAAGAGTCGGCTCTTTGAACTGGCTCGTTCGGGACCAACACATCACTAGTTTCTCTGTCAGTCAGGTTGTTATAGTAATGCTCATGTAGAAACTTGTCTAACTTACTCATGGAACACATTTTCCTTTGCAGGATTTGAAGAGATACCTGTACAAACAGTTGCAAAGGTGTGTATGATGAATGCTACTAATATTTAGCTATCAGACTGTGTTGTGTATAGAGTCATTTGTAAAATCTACTGTCTGTTCTTCTTCAGTGTTGAAGGTCTTCATGCTATCGTCGTGACAGACAGGGACGGTGTCCCAGTTATCAAAGGTAAGGAACCATTTCTGAAGCCTTCGGTCCTCCATCTTGTATATTGGGCAAAATACTGTATATGCTCCCTTTTTCTCACCTTCATGCATTCCCACTCCAACGCCATGATATTGTGGTTTAGCTGGGACTGGGAGTAGGCACATCTCCAGACGACTGTGTCACAGTAAACTGGTTTTCTCCACATGCTGTGAACCACAAAGAAAGCACAATTTTTAAAAGCCTTGCTTTTGTAATTTTGTATTGCCTGTGTAACATTTACTCCTAAATCCATTCAGACATGCAATCCGTAATATTGCTGGCTTCATCTGTCTTTTGAAGTGATGGCTTTTTGTCATACATACATACTGTAGGTATTGGTGAAGTAAATGTTCCATAAAGACACAATTCTAACATGACAGGACCAGATAGAAATGTAATGTTCATGTGAAATTTGACACCTGTTTCCCTGTATATCTTCCCTGTATATCCCCTGGTTTCCCTGTATATCCTCCCTGTATATCCCCTGGTTTCCCTGTATATCCAGTATATTAACTGAATAGAAATTCAGCAGTAGCGTTGTGAGCATATTAGAACATGGGTAAGTAGTTTGTATGGCTTAAACAGGAGTAAAAGCAAATACGTTTCATTATGCATATATTCTGCATATGTGTTAGAATTTGTCAGACACTGTTTGAAATGAATGGTGTGAGCATGAAGCAGCCATTCACTGGAAGTTTTGTTGTTGTTAATTTTGCTTCTGTGTCCCTGCAGTTGCCAATGACAATGCCCCAGTCCACGCTCTGAGACCTGGCTTCTTGTCCACCTTTGCTCTGGCCACTGATCAGGGCAGTAAGCTGGGCCTCTCCAAGAACAAGAGTATCATCTGCTACTACAACACCTACCAGGTAATATCTCAGAAGGATGATCAATGATTTATCTAGAGAGAAACAGACTTTACAAAGTGCTTCACAGTTCAGTGTTTCCCCTAGGATGGAGTTGTAGCAGCGGTAGTGATAGTCTCACATGCGTACAAACAATTTCTTTTTTTGTGCGCTTGCAAAGCATGCCCTGCCAGGAGGTTTCTGTGTCTGTCAGCACATAGCTACAGTGCATTTGTGCACCGTAATCAGCGGGGGAAATGTCTGTCTAGCCTACGTAGGAGGTGTCTCAACATTTAAGAAAATATACTTTTCTTCAATATGACCAGTTAACTTGCATCATCACACTTGTATTAAATGGTAAATGGACTTTATATAGCACCTTTCTAGTCTTCCAACCACTCAAATGTGCTTTACACTACATGTCAGCATTCACACACACATCCATACACTGATGTCAGAGGCTGCCATGCAAAGAGCCAACCTGCCCATCAGGATCTAATCTCACGTTTCACGTTTGTTGTGTCTCTGTGTTGAACAGATTGTGCAGTTCAATCGGTTACCACTTGTCATCAGTTTCATTGCCAGCAGCAACGCCAACACAGGTAAAATCTCTTTCAATGATCATTGTACACTGTTCACCTCAGTCCACTGTACTCAAAGCCAGACATAGTGTATACTAAAGATAATGAATGAATGAATAGAGATGGGTTCCTATTAGGCTCGGGCGATATGACGAGATTATCGTTTAACACGATAGTGGTCCTCATGTGTCCACGATAACAGAACGATATTCAGTTATGCAACACCTGTTAAGAATTTTGCGCTATATTCGGTATCTCTCTTTCTCTTTTTTTCTTGCTTTCTCTGTGCTTCACTGCACTGTTGTAGCGTATTAAAAAAAAGTAACATGTATCATAGGTCTGACTTTGTAGCCTACGTAATTACCCATTTAGCCCTAACTCCAGCAGGAAAGAGGTCTGTTCTCGTTAGCAAAAAGAATGCAAATGCATATATTTGGTGATTCTTTGGTTTTAAACCAAACAAAAAATGAGAGCCAGACAACATGAATGAAGTGATTTATAAGCTGTACAATAAACAAGTCGGGACTAAAGATGGAAACTCCACAAACCTCCACTCCCATCTTAAAACTCACCACCCAACAGTCTGCCACCCACTCCATCCACAAAGAGCAGCCGGACCAAAAGTCCTACCACGGAAAGTAATCAACCCTCAATCATCCTAGCTTTTTTTGTACGATAATATCGTATATCATTTTTCTTAAAGCAATATCGTCAGTAGGGGAATTGCCCGACCATAATAAAGTATATTACTCGTTCTGCCTGTCAAAGCACTTAATTCAGGTGAAGAATTTTAAGTCTGATTTTGATGCAAAGAAATTTAATTAACAGGAATGTAGCACAACGTGAAAGTGTTTTTAATGAAATTTAATTTTGGGTAAAAGGTTTTGGTTTACAATTTTATTTTGCTGCTAGGAGATGCACTGTGAACAAGGACCAGTCTTATTATGATGCAGAGATTTATGCGTAAGCAGAAATGTAGCACAACATGGAAGTGAAAGGAGGTGATCTGTTTATTCAAACATGAAAGTGCAATAAACAAATATGTTAAAAACACGTACCTAAAATTACTTTATAATCGTGATCTCCATATTGATCAAAATAATCGCGCAGCCCTACCGACCATCATCTCCCGTAGGTAATACACTGATGATTATGTCATGTGGATAAAGGCCTACTACAACCGCCCTTCAAAACACCCAAACTATCCCTTTTAAAGTGCTCTACAGATATTGAGTGTCATTGACAAAACAACAAACACCATAATGATGATTTCACTGCCCACCAATAGGACTACATTAACAGTCTTTAGTTCTGTAAATTAGTCCTCCGGATGATGCTAGAGGAAAGGTCATGGAGTCAGAGGAATAATAATGTGCTCATGAAGTTTTATCTGCCAAAGTCAAATTGTGAGATGCTGTGTGTGCTGACTAAGCTGACATTACAGTTCATCCTGTGTTGAACGTGTGCCTCTCTTGTTGAGTGGTGAAGTAACGACAGTACCCTTTGTGTGTCCTCAGGTCTTATCATGAGTCTGGAGAAGGAGTTGGCTCCACTAATAGAGGAGCTGAGGCAGGTAGTGGAGGTGACATAATCACAAGCCTGAGCAGAATTACCTCTGGATCACATCCTGCTCACTGAATCTCTCTCTTGTCTAATGGTGCATTCAGGTTCTGTCTGAAAGTTCCAAGTAATTACATCTTCATCTGTTTACATCATGATTGAACTTTTCCTGTTCACTTTTTTGTTCTGTTGACTTTTGTTTTCTGCCATTTTCTGTAGAATAGAGGTGCTTCTCATCAGAGTTTATATGTCAAATCAAATGTCAAGAAGTCTGAATAAATGTTTAATTTTTAGCACCTACAGTGGCTTCCCTGTCTTTTTCATTGTAAAAATGCATATTGTTCATAGCGTAGTCTTAAGGTAAAGGTCAATTTCTCCATAGTTTATTGTAATCCAGTCATCCTTTGTTAGAGGGTTTATCTGAAGGTGTTTTTTCCATGTGATGTTAGCAGCCCAAAGTATTTCAAAGAGATAATCCTGTGCTAGAAGTTAAAACCTACAGCTTTATGCATAAGTCTCCGAGATGTCCAAATACTTCACACTGTCTTGCTTAAATATATAATTATATAACATATTTATATTACCAAAGATGCAGATGCTCTTCCTGCTTATTGTCCTAAATAAAAAGTAGGATTTTTTTTGGGGGGGTGGGGTGGGGGCATTTATCTGACAGTGTAGTGATAGGTCCCCCGGCCAGGAATCAAACAAACCTCCACCGGTTGTATGAAAAATGGGGCCGAGGCTAAGACTACATGGGTTTCTGGGTTCAAGTTTGACAAATTCAGTTAATTCCTGCTGCCACTCGGAGCTCTGAACAGTGTCAGTGATCGAGTGGTGCATGAGCTTTTCATTTAGCTTTGATATTGAAATGACGTGTAGTGTGTTTCATTCATTTCCAGTGTGTAGGATTTAGTGGCAACTAGTGGTGTGGTTGCAGATTGCAACCAACTGAATTTCCCTTCCGCTCACTCCTCCCTTTCCAAGCGTGTCGGAGAACTCCGGTGGCCTTCAGGTAACGTAAAAACGCACTCTCTAGAGCCAGAGTTTGGTTTGTTCGTTCTGGGCTACTGTAGAAACATGGAGGAGCAACATGACGGACTCCGTGAAGAGGACCCGCTCCTCATGTATATGAAGGGCTCATTCTAACACTGTGTCCTAACTGTAGCATTGGACGCTCTCTGTCCACACGGAATATGTTAAAAATGCACTTCTGTTACGTCATGTATAAAAACCACATACAGTACATATCCCGCCGTGCATCATGCTCGTGCCTGGGACAAGATGTGAACACCACAGGCAGTGATGCAGACCGGTGCAGAGATACGGTAAAAACCTTTCTTACTCTCTTGGTCCTTGTGTTATAATCCACCAAATTTTGATATAATTATGAGGATGAATGTATTTTTTACAAATAAAACACAAAGCCACAAATCTTTGATCAATGTGTTTCATAACTGGACTTTTAACGGTATTAACTTTGTCTGTAGGCTACAGCACAACAAAGTAGGAAATGACAACAATAACCAACTTTACAAACATTGTTCATTTGTAAATACCAATACATTATTAGGTGAAATAAACAGCTTCTTTTCTTTTTTTTAAATGTATTTATTTCAATGATAGTTATATTATGTATTAAAACTAAAATCATCCTTCATTAACCCTTGAGATAAATTCATTATTTCCGTGGACTTAAAATCATTGTTTTATTTGACGGCCTTGCTGCCCTGGAACACCAAAGCCTGATGCCCCTAAAATGATGACATTCCAGGTGGTTGTGTGTGTGTGTGTGTGTGTGTGTGTGTGTGTGTGTGTGTGTGTGTGTGTGTGTATTGAAGCCTGATAGATCTTAAGCAAAGATCTAGGCAGCTCAGGAAACCTGACTGGGTTGTCTTATTTTACAGTTTGTGGGTTGGTAGGCACTTCAGATACCCAAATGTAGGTACACAAGCAGAGTTTTTCATCGTATGTCCCCTTTAAGTAGGTGTTAAAGCAAAACATACTCGGAACAAACATCCTCTGGGCAAGAAAAGCAGCAAAGATAGACTGCAGGACTCATGAGAGCTAAAGCATCTTTGGACTATCATAAAGCAAAGTGGAGTCACATCCAAGTAGTTAGCCTCCAGTCAGTACACTAAGGGACATGTGTCCAGTGTTATTCACGCTCCAGAACACTCTTCAGTTTTCAATGGTGCTGTTCTTCATTGTTCATCCAGCTGATGTGACGTCTTCAATGAACTTGGGGCTTCTTTCCATCTCCGGAGTCTCTACTGACAGCAGTCATCGACCTTTGCTTATCTGTGACTGGAAACAAAGAGAGTGTTACTGTTGGCTGCAAAAACACAAGATGTTTCACTCAGTGAAATCAACTCATCCTTTAAATACTGCAAGTTTGTTAGTTCTAACTCACACAGGCTCCACCCTCCACCGGACTCTATGGGTAATACTCTCCTCCAATCACATACACGCTTCGCCCACTGACATTTGCATAAATGTAGCCGCCCAATCGGGACGTGCCTACCAAATACGTGCGTTACCGCAGATACAGTTATCACAGCGCCATCCAGCGCTGCCTGGCACTGATGTTCAGCATTCTCCAGACTCCCTGGCCTCCCGGTCGCTTCTATAGATTCAACGCCAGCAGATATGGGATCATTTTCAACGCTGTGAAGTGAGACTTCGCTGTGATGACAGTGTCTGAGTTCGACGCTGCGGAGATCCCTGCTCCAGCTTCCGACGTTGCCTCCAGTCATTCCTGCCGAGACGCATCTGCTGATGAAGACGATGACGTTTCCTCGATATCTGGTGGTTCCACGGTCCGCGGAAGCCTGCATCGACTTCGATTTGTCGGGACTTCCCGCTGGTGATGGCCGCTGCGGCTACGGCTTCCACCCAAACCTGTGAGCCGTCTTCACCACGGTTTCATATACAGCCCAGCTCGTCCAGCTCAAACGGCCTTCGTCTCGCCTTCACTTCCAGATATCTGGCAATGTGTCGAGGCATCCTGGAATCCATTGAAGACAAGAGCCCCGGTAGCATGTGTCGTAGATTTTCTCAGGGTGCATGACCGCACGGAGGCATCTGCAGCTGCTAATAATTCAGGTGTGCCGGGCGTTCCACTGGCATCTCCCCAGCCTGACGCCCCCACTGTGCTGCCTCAGAGTGACATCTTGGACCAAAGCATCGGCCAAATGAATACCTACCCATGTGATTGGAGGAGAGTATTACCCATAGAGTCCAGTAGAGGCTGTGCTTATAGAACTAGGATTACAATATCGTAACCTTCGGGTGCTGCTGCCACCTCCAGAAGAGTGAGTTCAAGTCGTCTTCTTCTACGACTTTCCATAAACCCACCAAACATTATTAGTTTATCAATATATTTCCCAGCATGCATATTTGGGGTAAACTCTTCTTCTTCTTCTTCTTCTTCTTCTTCTTCATATTTCATACTTGTGAAATGTACTGAATCATTGATCAGACGACCACAGTATCTACATTTATTTGCAAAACAATTATCAACACCAACACATGCAATAAAGAGTCTGTCGATCCAAACTGCAGCAGTGAGTCTTGCCAAACACGACTACACGGCAGCAGGAATAGTATTCAGAGGCTAATGATTACTGTGTGCTCTATCTGACGCTTTGTCCACACTGGGAACGTGAGGAGTGCGTGGCGTGGCGGCTGCGTGATTCACGCGTCGGATGTTCACACCAGCTGCGTGTCTGCTGATGCTGCTGTCAGCCCTTTCTTTCTACATAGAGTTTGCCTTTCATAATGGCCATTTTATTTCATTATAAATGTCATTTATATCTATTTTAGACAGAAAAAGGTTAAGAAACGCGTGGTAATTCGTAAATAATAATAATAATCCACAATTAAAACCCCGTACTATCTTCATTCATGGAGCTCTCCAAGTCACTGCATGTTCTACAACACTGTCTGCACATATTTTAGAATAAAAGCTTTGTGTTAACAAATGAAGGAATTCTGTCCACAGAAAAAACGCTTGAGAGCTTTTATTTTGAAATGAAAGCAGGAAGTGTTGATTTAAAAATAAATCTTTAGTTTTTTTCATCTCCATAACATTATCTACATATGTCTAGACATTGAAACTGTAGTAATGTTGCTGGTATGATGTCAATATACAGTCAATATATCACCTTCACTGTCTGTTGCTGCTGTGAACCGCGCGTGGCTCGCGTCAAAAATAGGCGTGACCTTGAATCTCTAGAAGAGATGCAGCTAACACGCAGCCGAGCCGCGTGTGAGATGGCTGCTCTAACCTGTTAACACGGACGCCGAAATAAAAAACAACAGGTAACGCAGCCGCCACGCGCTCCTGATGTTCCCAGTGTGGATGAGGTTTGACTCTGGTACATGGACCAATGTTAGTCTCCTCTGTATCATCAGCATGCAGGCAGCATATTGCTCTGTACAGGTAGTTACGGGGCAGCAGGTACAGTATCGCCAGTAGCCGAGGCCAGTCAGGCAATTAGGTTTTTAGTAGCTTACTGACCCATCAGTCAGTCAGTCAGTCAGTCAATTTATGAACAAAGTATAAGCAAATAATTCAACAGAAGTTTAGTTCAAATGTAACTCTCAAAAATGGAAGGCAACAGGATTTTACAGTGTACAAGCAGGTAAAAGTCAAACAGATTCAACTCATATTTAACCAGCAGAGGATCAGCGGTTGAAGAAACATGGTGTTTTTCAGAATTAAGGAAGTGGGTTAATATGACACAAGCTTCATGACGTATTGCTCACTTTCTGTCTGTTTGTACTGCTCAAAGCAAAAATCCTTCCTCAGGTACAGACACAGATTCATTGCACTGCAGGAGTTACTGTGTCATGATGTGTTGTAATTATCAACTTTCCCTTAAAGCTGAAGTAGGCAGATTGGAGCACATATGATTTAAAAAAAGTTATTTTTATAAAAAGGTCGCTATATCGTGACAGTAGTATGTGAAACAGGTAACCTGAAAAAAATCATGTGCCTCTGTTTCCTCCGGTGCTCCTAACGGCATCTGCAAGATTTCACAGACTGGAAGAAAACAAGCAGTAAGAGCTGATCTGAGGTCTGCTGTCCATCTGCTGTCTATGAGAGCCGGCAGTCAATCACTCGCAAACTCCGATCAAACGGTCAAACTAGGCAGCGCTGATCAAATATGAATCAATATTATGTTACTGTAATGCCTATTTCTCTCCTCAAATGTTTTCAGAATCATCTTGTAGTGCACGGTTTAGCTGTAAAATGATAAAGTTTGTGACCCGGCAGCCATGTTGACATCAGGTTGAGATGGCTTGAAGGAACGCCAAGTACCGGTCACATGACCGGAGCACAGCCAATAGGAACGCTCTCTCAATGAAATGACCTGTGATTAGTCAAAGTCTCCCGTCACGGGCTAGATTTTCTAAAGCCTGTAAACAGAGCCATGAGGAGGAGCAGAAGTCTAGTTTTCTCTCAGAACACTTGAATTACAATATGCTGAAAGGGTATTACGGAATTTTTGTCCAATGATGCCAAAAATATACTGCCTACTGACACTTTAATCTACGTTGTCTTCTTCTACTGAACCTCAATTGGTGATTCCCTTTGTTTCCCAGAATGCTTTTCAACAATCTCCATAGGAGTCAGGACCTTACTATACGTCCAGAGATTCACAGCACATTATCAATAGTTCTTTAAGTGTTTGTTTTTTTTTGAGTGAAGAGTGAAGAGTGGAGGCCCTCCAGCACTGTGACTTACTGGTAAAATAGCTCACTTCCTGCCAGCACTGTGTAAAACATGCAGCCTGAACAAACTCACCAGTTTCCACCTCAGGATCTTGATCCACTCATCCGCCTCCACTCCCGTCTTTGTACAAAGATAAAATGTCCTCTCAGGAAACACCAGGCTGTGGACACAAAGAGATAAGGAGAGCAATGTTGTGCATTAAAAAGCAGACACAGGACATTTGATGTCATCTCTTATTGTTGTTTTAAACTGTCATTTCTAAGAAACCTTGCCAGAGTTTTGTTTCATAGTTAGGGTGTGGTTTATTGTCCTACAACAATAGTTCATCCATGTGTACACTGAAACAGGTTTTGCATTAAGCATTCCTCCTGTTCATCCTGGCTAATAAGTAATTGCGTTCAGATGAGCTGCTGTACTCTGATTAAAAAATGACACACTGTCTCTTTCTCCCTGTTGTTAGTTTCAAATCACATAAAACTTCTTTCCATAAAACTGCTTGGCATTTGGATTTGGAAATGACTGTGGACTGTGACATAAAGAGTTATCACCCACCTATACATCAATGTCTGTCCAAATAAGCATATGAATTCTTATTCTTCTTAGTTATGGCAAAAAAAAATGATTTGTCAGGTCACAGTGACCTTTGACCACCAAAACCTAATCAGTTCATCCTGGACGTTCCCTCCAGGCGTTCCTGAGATATCGCATTCAGGAGAATGGGACGGACAGACCTGGAAACGTAATGCCTTCGGCCGCTGCTGTTGCCAGCAAATCAGAGCCATACAGTCTGGGTTCTAGCATAACGTAACATTGCTGCTGCAGTTAAAATGAACAGAGCTGATACTCCACAACACCTGTTTACTTACACACTTCCTGTTTGGATTGATATATACTGTAAGTGTGCAGCATTAAATATCGTGTAAAGGGTAAAGTGGTTGTATCCTCTAAAGCCGCCGCTGCTTTTCAGGTCATGGGCACTTCTCCTTCCCTCCCCTGTTTCCTTCTGTTCACACTTCCCCTTTTCAAACAACACAAATGTCCCATTTTGCTGCCATGAGGAAGTACACTCACTGTGCTGTGACTCATCTGGCACAGATTCTGTTTGCTTTTTCTTCGTATCGTTGGTGTCATCTGCACATATTTTTTTTTGGTATCTATGCCCATCTTGCATATTTATACCTCTTTATTTTATCATATATTTTGTGTGGTTGTTCATATTCAGTTATATAATTCTTTATTTCTGAAGAGGGTTCCAGCTAACAATTATTTTCATTATCCATTAGTCTGGTGATTATTTTAAGGATTATTTTGTCTTTAAAATGTCAGATAATAGTAAAAAAAAACAAAAAAACATCACAAGTTCCTAAAGCCCAAGCTGACTTATTCAGATTTCAGTCCAGAATAATAAAGAATAAAATCTATTTATGATCAAAGAAGACTTAAGAAGCAGCAAATATTAGTATTTGAAAAGCTGGAAGTGACTTAAAGGATGAATTAATTATTCTAATTGTTGCAAATGAGCGTTATTATGGATACACCCCCTTATTTGTGTTCTAAAAATCTCCAAATTTGCTCTCAACATATTTATGATGTAAAACAACATAATGGGTGTAGCATGGGATTTCAGTCTTGACCATGGAATCTATATACATGGCAAACAAATCTCAACTCGAGGCCCACTTGCTAGCAGTTTCATAGCTTTAAAACGCAGCTCACAGTCTTCATCAGCAAATCCATTCTACAATCTACTACTGACTCAGCACCAATGGCTGAATAAAGACTATGAGCTGTAACTGAAAGCAGAAAAAGCTCATAAGTAGACCTTGAATTGAGATTCTTTTGTCACACCAACTTTTAGTGTTTATTGGGAATGAAGGTCCAAGACTCACAGCACAAAGCGGCCACAGTATATTTGTAGAGTCTGACAGAGCTGTTGATCAGTACTTTTAATAGTTAAATTGCTACAATTTAACTATTACATTATTAAACTATTAATGGCGTCCTCATTAAAGTGAGAACACTACTGTCACATTTAGTCAAGACATCTTTTTTGGACCCCACCCATCACTCCAGTCAGGTCTATGAGCAAGCAGGCAGTGTCCTTATTGTTGCAGCTGTAAAGGTCTGTGGCAAGGTTGGATTACCTCGGTGGGCAAAGCTGGCAACTTCCCCCAAAAGCCAGGTTCACTGAGTGTGAGTTGGTTGTTGTTGCAAAGTTGTTTGGGTATTTCCACCACTAAAATACACATCAGACTGGCTCCTGGATTATTACATAATCTTGTGGCGATGCATAGAGGAGCCCTGTGTCAAAATCTAGTTAGCACCTTCATTATTTTAGTTAAAACTGAAGTAGGCGAGATTGGAGGAAATATGATTAAAAAAAGTGATTTTTATAAAACGGTCGCTATATCGTGACAGGAGTACATGAAACTCATGTGCCTCTGTGTCCTCCGGTGCTCCTAACGACATCTGCAAGATTTCACAGACCGGAGGAAAACAAGCAGTCAGAGCTTGTATGAGGTCTGCTGTTCATAAGAGCCGGCTGTCAATCACTTGCGAACTCCGACCAAACGGTCAAACTAGGCAGCGCTGATCAAATATGAATCAATATTATGTTACGTTAATGCCTATTGCTCTCCTCAAATGTTTTCAGAATCATCTTGTAGTGCACGGTTTAGCTGTAAAATAAGAAAGTTTGTGACGTCGCCGCCATTGTGGAATCTGGTTAAGGAACGTCAAGTTCCGGTCACATGAACGGAGCACAGCCAATAGGAACGCTCTCTCAAAGAAATGACCTGTGATTGGTCAAAATCTCCCGTCACGGGCTAGATTTTCTAAAGCCTGAAAACAGAGCCATGAGGAGGTGCAGAAGTCTAGTTTTCTCTCAGAACACTTGAATTACAATATGCTGAAAGGTTATTATGGAATTTTTGCCCGATGATGCCAAAAATATACTGCCTACTGCCACTCTAAAAGTGTGTTCACATGGTGCTCCTTTCTAAATGCCAGGTTAATCTGGCAATGCCTGCTGGCAGTGTATTCATAACAAAATCAAAATTCTTGTGTTTTGACTGGCAAAAGGTCAGGTTCATGACTTAAAAAGGTGTACAAACTCAGGCTGGCCGGTGAGACAAACATTCAGAATTCTAAAGACGTCCCACTGGAAGCTAATAAATGGTGTGTCAATGCTCACAAGCTAGCCAGTAAATGACTTGTTAGCAAACATTCCAAGTATAGTTTTTTTGTTCTTGATGCATACTAAAGACTAAATGTTAGTCTCTTGTGGGCCCCAGTGCAATACTGAATCACTAGAGAATGGGCTACAACATGAACATCCATCAGAACTGCCCTTTAAATGCACACTTTTCTTTTATTCTAATTGATCACATACCATAGTGTGTGGGCCTAAGCCTCTACAACAGCCCCACATAAAATAATTAAACATGACTTCATGCTAAAGGAGTATGACTCCTATTAAAGGATGAAACAGACACATCTGTCTGATGGTGCATCACTTACCAGAAACAGTTTACTCTGTCCTGAGAGTAGTCAAACTGGACTGCGGAGCAGGCTCTCAGATCCAGGGTTCGAATGGGCCCCTCACACTGCAACAGAGACGCTCTACAGCTTACATGTACCCACTACAAGCTCCCACTTGTTTGTCTGGTGTGACTAGAAACAGCTTCAACTTAATGCAATTGCTACAGCCACATATTGTAATCCAACATCCAAACGTGAAGTTGTGAAATAGGACATTTAGCACAGCAATGTCTCGAAGCTGAAAAGAGACTCACCGTTTTGTCTTTGAAGTATTTGAGATCATATCTGTTGAGTGTGAACCACCTCTGTTTCCAGTTCTGCAAACAGGTTTAAAAATGGATGTATTTTAAGCATCACTGCAGTCAGTGGCCTGTGTTCAGACACCGAAAGAGTTCTGCTCCACTACATTACATTTTCAACTACAGATTTCCTGATAAAAGCTGACATGGTGAGGTGTAACTCCCCGACGGTTCCACTGCTCTTACCTTCACAATTGCTCCTTGTTTCACCAGATAGCCTTCCTTCGTGCCCAGCTGTAAAGACATGCTTTGTGTTAGTAGAAAAATGATGAAGTATTGACTTTCAAGGATAATTATGGTTTACTGTAACTTGGATCTGGGCCAAAATCATCTAAGATCAATTTACTAGCTTTTTTTTTTAGCTTTCAACCACATCTCACAGTTCTTCATCAGGGAACGAAGTTGATGGCTCATTTGTCACGGGATCGGTTAACTCAGTCCAGTGCAGTCAACACAAGTATAGAACTCCCATCACATGATAACAGGTGGTTGGAGATGGTGACCTCTGTCTCTGTTCAAAGATGGCATCTGGTGTCAGATGTTAATGTCCTTCTTCATCTTTCTCTGGCTGTCCACTGATTTCCAGTGAGTGGTTCTGGTGCTCAATCACTCTCTGGTCCGTGGCCACTGCGTGAGTCACGCGTCGGGTGTTCACACCAGCTGCGTGTCTGCTGCGTTTCTGCTGCTGCTGCCAGCCCTTTCTTTCTACATAGAGTTTACCTCATAATGGCCATTTCATTTCATTATAAATGTCATTTATATTTATTTTACACAAAGAAAGGTTAAGAAACGTGTAGTAATTTGTAAATAATAGTAATAATCCACAATTAAAACCCTGTACTACATTCATTCATGGAGCTCTGCAAGTCACTGCATGTTCTACAACACTGTCCGGCACATATTTCAGAAAAAAAGCCTTGTGTTAACAAATGAAGGAATTCTGTCCACAGAAAAAAAAAATGTTTGAGGGCTTTTATTTTTAAATCAAAGCAGGAAGTGTTGATTTAAAAATAAATCTTTACTTTTTTTCACCTCCGTAACATTTTCTATAGATACAGACATCAAAACTGTAGTAATGTCGCTGATATGATGTCAATATACAGTCAATAGATCACTTTCACTGTCTGTTGTTGCTGTGAACCGCGCAGCTCGCGTCAAAAATAGGCAAGACCTCTATTCTCTACAAGAGCAGAGCCCCTGCTCGAACCTGTTAACATGGACGCCAAAATAAAAAACAACAGGCAACGCTGCTGCAACGCGCTCCTGAAGTTCCTGGTGTGGCCGAGGCTTTAATGCTCTTGTCAGCCAGTATGATGAGTTCAAAACTCCATTCCCTGGTGAAGACTGAGATGTGGTTGAATGCTCAGCTCCAGTTTAGAGTGCCCCAATAGCCAAACGGTTAAATGGCCTGACGAACCCCTACTGTGGTCAAAACATGTTGGCTTTTTTAATGATTTAGCCACTACAATATATTTAATTCCTCGTTGCCACTTGGTTTAGTATTTTGGAGTGCCCGGATTGCCTTCCTGTCTAGCCAAATGGTTAAAGGTGCATACCACATAACTCTGACCATTGTAAGCTATGATTGGACAATCTCTGAGTAGAATGTTTTCAGAACAGTTGATAATGACCAAAACTATAAATATAATATGCACATTGTAATAATCCAGAAATTATCTTTCAAGGCTGACTTGAAGAAAGGTGACTTTGACCTCTCCTGTAGGTTACTTTGGTCACATCACATCATAGAGGTATTTCGATGTACTTTGATATCAGCTGCTCATTGGTGTGAGTGTGCATACCGATGGGGCATTGGGCACCAGATCATTTTCTGTGCGGCCTGTCTGTATGGCTGTGTGAACTCGTACAGACTCGTAGATGGATGGCTCCTCCACACGCCACGGATACGGACACTTCAGCACGATGAGGGTACCTGGTTCAGAGGCAGAGGCAGAGGGGGGGTTACAGGCCTGACTACCTCACACATTAAAACACAGAAGAAGAAATACAACATCCATCAACACAACGGACATGTGTGGGGATTTTATAACAGTGTGTGTTGCAATGTTTCATATGTCGTGTGCACCATGCAACACTGGAAAATCAACAGCTTCCAAAGGATGTAGTGGGTTTTAAGCAATCCTCTAATACCTATTACACAAACTATTACATATACATAAAATATCTATTTTCTATTTGATAGTGCGTGTAAGTGAAGGACAATATCCACCCATGGAGTCCTGTAGAGGGCTCCACCTGTGCTTATAGAACTAGGGTTACAATAGCGTAACCTTCGATTTGGACCTGAGTCCATCAGTAACTCGACTAAATACCCATATACATTGGTTTTCAGCTGAAAAAAAATGGTTTGGGGATAACCTTTAACCAAATGATCACAAACCAGTTGACACAAAGGCCCCCAGGGGAGTGGCTGGAGTCCCCCAACCTAATGTGTTTTTGGATTTGTTAAGTACAGTACACAGCCATGCTGGAAGCTCGGCTTGGGAGGATAGGTTCGATGTTAAGCACTTCTTAACTCAACTTTTGACAATTTCAAACTACTGCCTGTTTCTAAATGGTTGCTGAAGATTTCTTCAACAACTCAAAACTACTGTAGTAGGATCCCCAGAGGCACACCTTTTTCACAGCCAAGCATTTGTAACACAAACTTGCTGCACCAAGTAATTTCTCACGCTGTGGTTGAACCAGAACAATAGCTTACAGAGCAATGTGTTGGTTGAGCTGGTAACATGCAGTAAGCTTGTTAGTTAGAAGATCTGAAGTTCTGCATACCTGTGTCACTGCCCAGGAGAGGCTGGTTAGCGAAGTGGTTGACAAAGTCTTGAAGGGTTGCAAACTCATTAAACCCAAACACATAGCCGTTGTCTTTGCGTGTCACATGAAAATGCTTGACAGAATCCTTTGCCCTATGTGTCAAATGACAAACAAACAACATTTAATGTTGCATTTTCAAAGTCATTAAAATGCAAAAACACAGCAATCTCAGTATTATATAAGTATTTGTTAGATAGTTTCCCTTCTTGGTAATGACTGAGGCTTGTGACATGCTTGCTTTTAACAGCACATATAGGCTAAATGTAGTCTCCTCAAAATTACATTCCCATACAATGAAACTGTTTAAAAGGAAAACCTATTTTGTCGTTGATTACGTTTGTTTTTGACGTATCACAAATACATGTGTAATGATAGTAGATAGATAGATGTCTTTGTTTTGTTTTGTTTCAATTTACATTAACCATTAACCACATGTTTAAACTGTTTAAAACTGTTTAAAACTGCAGCCGTAATCCAGGAGAAAATATGTTTCCCTTGAAATGTAATTGAGAATGCAGTTTAGTTGTATTGGAACGTAATTTTGTAGGAGATGTTGGCATGTGTTGTAAAGTGCTTTGAGTGGTAGGTAAACTAGAAAAGGGCTATACTGTATATAAATGCAGCCCATTCATTATAGCCAGCCCTAGATTAAGGTAATTCAAATTTAAAGTAGGTTCCACGCTGTGTTCTAACACCAGTAGGGGTGTAACGATACGTTTTTACAACGATACGATACGATTTCTCAAGATACAAGGCAGTGTAATATTTAACAAAAAATATAATAAACCAACTTCTATTGAAGTTAAATGAACAGTGGTTTAACCTGCTGCTTCTGTCCTCATTTTCAATACAAACAGTAGAGCAATAATAAAGTAATCAACAGCTGATAGTGACTAAACTGCTTGGGAATCATTCCACTACAAATGCTGTTTAAATAATCTGCTTATAGTAATCAAGTAGTCCACCTAAAGTGTTCATTTGGGGTCTTTTCATACATGAAAACATACGGGAAAATATTTTAAAACTATGTTTTTTAACTATTTCTGTTTTGTTTTTTACTTTACTCCCGTGATAATTTGCCTCGAGGACCGAATGAATGAATGACTGAATGAAAAAATGACAGCGCACGGGGAAAGCGCCGGTGGGTGAAGCCGCCCTCTCTAAACACCAGCGATCTACCGCGTCATCACTTAGCAATCAAACTGACCAAAACCACAGTGTATACTTCTTTCATTTAGAATGATGGTGTTAAGCAGACTGACCTGACAGACAGGGCGAAGCAGCCTGGTCCCTCATTACTGTTTCTCAGGAGATAACTTCCATCAGTCCCATTGGACAAGAGAAGGGCCTCTGCAGCATGGCGGGACAGGTCATAGTGGTACCACCTTCAACAAATGAAACAAGAAATAACCTGTAACTCAATATTGTGGTGAACTGAGAGGCAATCTTGATCTAGACCTTCTATCTACAGTGCCATATTCTTAAAGGAAAACATGATGCAGTTACACCAGCATGAACAGTTTGGAACCCACACGGTGTGTCTGAAAAGGCCCAGTCATGTGGTTCCCCTGGGCTTTCCCTCCCTATTCTTCATTTTCTGAGAGAGATCTAGGGTGCTCCAAAGCTTTCACTGCTCTGTGTGGAATCCACACTGGTCCACACTAATCACTTGAACACTGAGATGAGAAACAGGAACTACCACATTCACTTGCAGTAGGGTGAGCTGCAAGCATTCATTTCCTGAACTGAACTGAACTGAACTGAACATCATAAACTGAACTGTTTATCAACGTTTAAAACTCTTTTGACATTTGGAGATTTCTGGTCTTGTATTTCTCGGTGATTGCCAGCACTTGTGTTGTGTAAAATGCTCAGAAACCCCCTTATTGTCAATCTAGATAGGAAAGCCATCCATCCTCTGAATGCTCTAGGTCTCTAGTTTAAAGCTGTAAAGTTTCATGAGGTTGTGATTATCCTAGAGGTCACCACAGGTCATTTTATACAGTGAGGTCAAGTTTAAAAAAAATGGTCTCACTACAATGAAATGGCTACTATGGGGACTAACATCATCACATATGAATACAGTTGGGCTCATTGGATCAACAAGAGTCTCAGCTTTATGGTGATACCCAATTTATTTACTTTAGGGACGCCAGTATGCTGAAATATTCAAATACACCATTTTAGTATAAGCAAAAATAACACATTTGTACTATATGCAAAAAACAGCATGTGATTATCATAAAGTGGGCATGTATGTGAAAGGGAAGACTCGTGGGTACCCATAGAACCCATTGTCATCCACATATCTTGAAGTCAGAGGTCAAAGGACCCCTTTGAAAATCGCCATGCCAGTTGTTACTCTCCAAAATTTAGCTCAACTTTGTAGCGTTATTTAGTATTCTTCCTGATCAGCTAACATGTCATGGTTGGTACCAATGGATTCCTTAGGTTTAGGAAAGGCTTTTAGTATCATATGATATCTGTATATTTACTTTAGCTTGGAAACTGAGCCCGCTACAACCTCTGGAAGACGGAATAGCGGCCGTCGGAGTGTTAAGGGGTTACGAAGTGATGAGTAGTTACAGACTAGCATTACATTAGCTCACAAACAGGGTGTGAAATTAGCACCCGCCACCTGCCAAATGTGGGTAAATTGTTGGCAGCAGTGGGTAAAATGGGCGGGCCATCTGCCACTTTGGCAGGCAGGGAAAACGCTAAAGATGCGAATAGAGTACCGGTTACCGTTAAGAACGGGTTTTACTTGTCCAATTCCTTGGCATCTCATGCTTCTGTGACAATCGATTCCTCTGTATTGATGCTTTCCCACAGTTACGCAATGACGCATACGCACGCTGTATCATGTTTTCATTCATGTTTGTTTTGGACTGGAGCCATGGCAGAGAGAAAAAAAGCACTCAACAGCACGACCTTATAAACCTGAGGAAGCGACACTGTGAACAACAAATCAGTGTTGAAATCAACGGAAGGACAGTTGGTAACGTTAGCTGTTAGCAGCCGGTTGGCAGCACAGTCCTGCTTGGATAAATAACGGAGCTACTAGCGTTAACGGAGGTGCCATTGAGTTACAATTATGAGGCGTTCAAACGTTGCTCAGGAAAAATTACTTTTGGGCGAAGGTAAATTACAACGTTATCATGATGTGTTCAAATGTAATCTCAGAAAATTAAGTTGTTGGCAAGTAAATCCAATTGTTTGAAGGAGATGTTTTCACATCATTATAAAATAGATATTAGAGAGAGAATTATGACCTGTTTAACTTCCTAACACTAGCTCTAAGCAGCCTGCCAAGATTTTTTTAATCAAAGCAAATATTTAAATAATCATAATCATTTGAATTGTTTGTTTTTATGCAAACAACCACTATAGATGACAATAACAAAGTACAGTACAGTACTGTGTACAGCAACCTCCCTGCCCCAGAAGCTACGATGTACATCGAACACTGTAATTTACCATGCATATGATGTTTTTTGTGTAAAATATATTTAACATTGAATGACATTGGATCTAAAATGTTATTCCTTCATTTAGCGCAGAGATTTCAAAAGTGGCAGATAACCTTTCTGAATGGCAGACAAAAAAAAGTACTTGTCTGCCACAGTGGCAGGAAGTGAAGAAAGTTTTTATTTCAGACCCTGCTCACAAAAGATGATCTTAATCAGTTAACATTGCATATAAAATAATCAAAGTGACGTGCAGTGTAACGAATTATGTTCCAGTGTTGCATGTGTTAGCCTGAATCTGACAAAACTATCCAAATGCATAAAACAAAACAATCAGCATCTCGAGCAATAAAGTTAATTCTTGACCAAATAATCTTAACACAAGGTCCACTTACTATTTATTACTTCACAGTCTTCATCAGCGGATTGACTCTCCCACTGATGAAGACCATGAGATGAGGTTGAAAGCTCTGGAAAAAAAGCATTTAATAATGGTTTGCTCAGAAATATGAATTTGGACAGAAGAATTATGTTAGACGGGATATCATCATACTACAATACCTCTTTATTATAATAATAATTAATTAATAAGCTACAATACTGCAGCCCTAGCAGTAACGTGACTTTCAAGAGGGGAAATGGGGATCATTTTTGCAGTTAAACAAGCCTCAGACTGTAAGACAGATGCAAAGGAAACCAGTAAAGGGATGTGAAAGTTCATCATTTGCATTAAAAGTAGCTGAGAGTGTATAAAAAGAAAAGCATCTTAGGGAGTCTGTAAACACAGCATAGAAGATTATGGACAGTGGAGTGATTGTGCGGATGCTCTGTGTGTTCATGAGTGAATTTATTCATGCTTTACGTGCACCCAGCAAATCACTGTAGTATGAAGTATCATCTTTCAGCACTTCCAAATCAAATCAATATAACTACCATGCATTTAACCTTTGACAGCTTAGTGTTCAGTGTCACAGAGGTGTTGTAGCAACTCAAACGTAATAAGTACATTGTTCATTGTGAAAGAATCCCCATCAGGGCGATGATGCACAACAATGACCGGCTAGCTGTACATTATCCCGTTTATTACATGGCTACTTACTGAAGAAATCAATATTTTGACACAAAAACGGTCCTCCAGAGTCTGACATCAGAACTGCGCCCATAGCAACGGTCTGTTATATATAGCAACGGTCTGTTATAGAGAAATTACAGACCGCACAACACTGTGATTGACCAATCTGAATCGCGTATTAACATTATTTATGTGTTATGTTGCTATGTATACCAGACCGTTGCTATGGGCGCAGTTCTGATGTCAGACTCTGGTGGACCGTTTTTGTGTCAAAATATTGATTTATTTTTTATTACGAGAAAAAAGTAGTAACATTTCGAGAATAAAGTCATAATTTAATGAGAAAAAAAGTTGTAATATTACGAGAATAAAGTCATAACTTTACAAGAAGAAAAGTCATAATATTACGAGAATAAAGTCATAACTTTACAAGAAGAAAAGTCATAATATTACGAGAATAAAGTCATAACTTTACAAGAAAAAAAGTCGTAATATTACGAGAATAAAGGAAAACAACGCGCAAAATTACTACTTTATAATATGACTTTATTCTCATAATACTGGAACTTTTTTCTCGTAAACCTATGACTTTATAATCATAATATTCCGACTTTTTTCTCGTACACCCATGACTTTATTCTCAAAATCTCAGATTTATTTTTTTTCCTCAATGTGGCCCTAATACTCCGTCGTACCATAGACCTACAATAATGCAAAATAAAAATGAAAATGTAAACAAAAAACAGTTATTCATTTCCACTATTTTTTTTAAAAATCCACAGAGAGCCAGTGGAGAGGGGCTAAAGAGCCACATGTGGCTCTGGAGCCACAGGTTGCTGACCCCTGAACTAGAGGGTTCCTCTGCTTTAAGAACACAAGGAGAGTACTCTTTCTTAAAATTATTACATTATGCGCTGAATTTATTCATTATTCAACTTTATTTTGCTTAGTTTATAATGTAATAATGATCTCATAACACAACAACCAAACAGCTGTTATTATGTTATGTGCTCAAGGTTTTAATACATTATGTGCTGATTATTACATCATGAGCTTTTATTACTTTAAAATTATTACAATTTGCTCAGTTATTACATTATGAGCAGTTATTACATTATGAGTTGCTGCAAATGTTCATTCAGCTATATCTCTATCACTGAGTTGTAGTTAGTGGTGGTGTTATATTGGACTGTCATATACTGAGAGGCGTTTCTAATGTTTTGTCCACCCCCATCTAGGCTACATGCATGAGGGGGCAGAATATTAGGCACATCTCAACACCAATTGAACATTATAAGCTTAATAGAATTCATAGCTGAGCTATTGTTTTGCATATTATTACACTGGATTGGAAAGGTGTTTCTCACTGAGTGTTCATAACATCCTATTTCCCAGTATTTTTCAATTCAATTCAATTCAAGGTGAACAATATTGCCAAAGCGTCAATTCAATAATAAATAAAAATAAAAAAGAACAAAATAAAAACAAAAACATATATATACATATATACAATTCATTAAGCAAATTACAATATATAGATATTTAAAAAGAACATGCATGTAAATGGAAAAAAACGGAAAATGGAAGAAGTAATTAATGTTTGTTGTGTCAATGAAACAAACAAATAAAAAACAATAAACAATATATTGCAATATCAAAGGATAAATGTAAAAAAAAAACAACAAAAAAAAACTATTTTCTCTATTAAATTATATTTATGAAGTCCATAGAGACTGCAAACAGTGAAACTATTGTACTCGTCAGTAGTCTCTATGTAACCTAATATGCTTTCTATTCAGCTATTTAGTTCCGTGGAAACAACTGAGAAGTGGTATTAAGGATTTATGGTGCTAACACCAGGGAACTCATGCCGATTTCACCAAGACAGTCTACTGTTTTGTGAATACTCTTAAGATATTTTCTAAAAAGTGATTTATGCTTGTGAAAAGGTAAAAATACTTTTAATTGCATGATTTTGATACGGAGTCTGGTCCAGTGTGTCACTAGAGGCTCGTTTATTTCCAGATAAGGAAAACAGAAGAAAAGCTTACATGACAGTGACATGACTACAGTCCCAGACGGTCTTACCCCAAAGTCTCCAGCTCGTCGGTGGACACATCACTGTAGAAACTCATGTCAGGGTCTCAGGATTCAGTCAAAGACTCAACAGTGTGTCGGTCATCTAAGAGAGAAGCAGCAAGTCACATAGAGAAGTGAGAGCTGTCACACACAGAGTCAGACACGCCCCTAACGGTGGCGTCACTCTTGACTGGCAGTGGGGGGTAAGTCTCGCGAGATAGTTTAGATTAGGCATGGATAGGTCGTCGGGCAGCAAGTCTCGCGATAGTTTCTGCAAGTTTTTGCCGATCTCAGATCAGATGTCACAATTTGCGGGCTCCCTTCTAGACACGACCCACTTCAGCTTGACCGCAGTTATTAAGATAAGATAAGATCAGGTATTCCTTTATTAGTCCCGCAGTGTGGAAATTTTCAGTGTACAGCAGCAAAGGGGATAGAGCAAAAAACAAGATGCATCAGCTAACACAGTAAAAAAAAGAGCTAAACAAAGTGTAACAAAATATGAACCATTTAAATAGAAGGAAGTATAAAAATAGGAGCAGTATATACGGTATTGACAATAAACAGACTAATAACACAATTGCACGAGTGGAAAATGATATTGCACAGTGAGAATGAATGAATGAATGAATGAAATTCCACCTGAAAATATCAGGTTATTGTCGTTTTTTTGGTGTGTAAGTGGTCTGCTGGGAGTAGTGCTGGTTATGGTCTGCTGGGAGTAGTGCTGGTTATGGTCTTCTGGGAGCAGTGCTGGATGTGGAGTCTGACAGCTGCAGGAAGGAAGGACCTGCGATAGCCCTCCTTCACACACTTTGGGTGGAGCAGCCTGTCGGTGAAGGAGCTCTCCAGAGCTGAGATGGTGTCCTGCATGGGGTGGGAGTCATTTTCCATCATGGATGACATCTTAGCCATCATCCTCCTCTCTCCCACCACCTCCACTGTGTCGAGGGGGCATCCCAGGACAGAGCTGGCCTTCCTGATTACTCTTTATAGTCTCTTCCTCTCCACAATCTGTGTCTGTTGCACTCAGTACTTTTTAGGAAGCTTGCAGATACTTTTTGAGTAATCCCTTTCTTCCATAAGTACTTTATGGGTCTAATATTGTTGGACTTAGTACTATCTACCTGCACAAGTACTATGACATACTTCTGCTGTGTACATTTTGAGTAATCCCTATGTCAAAGTCCCTTCCTCAAGGTCTTGGTGTCTTAATGTGGTATTTTGGAGGGATTATTGATCATTTTTATCACTTCTCGAATGGTAAAAAATGGTTAAATTTAGCACCAAATCTGTGAAACAAATAGTATCAACCCAAAAATTGCTGCAACAACTTATGAGACATAATACAGCATGGGGATGACCATCATATACTTCTATCATAATGTTCTAAACACTTTTACACTTTCCTTGTTTATTTTATATTTATATATAATTTATATATATTATATATAATATATAATTATATTTTATATTTTATTTCTGATTTATGACTAGGACAACTTGACACACAGTGCTGAGCTGCATGTCAAATTAATATTCATGTTCCCAGTTTTCAGATGATGTACACCACTTATATGTGACATCTACTGATATGGGATGAATTCTAATTGATGGGTCATCGTCACTGAGCCTGCAGAGAGCACACAATCACATTCATCAAACTGCATGTCTATCAACATATTGTCCAGTTTCTCCTTTTTGTCTCATAAAAACTTTTCCGAAAAGATCTTTCTCCCAGACCAAGTGGGCTGGATAGATTAAACCTTTGAGGTCAGACGTTAGTTGACTTGATAGGGTAAATGAGAATATAATGTGATTTATATTATTTTATCACATCTAACACCTCGCTCTTTATTCTTTTCTGTAATATCTAATAGGTGGAAGCTTCCCATGTTCAATTGTAAATAATTAAAGCTAATTTTATGAAAGAAAAGAGCCAGGCTGTAAAATCAAACGCACTGCAACATGTTTTGTGTTAAAGCTAGGGTTGGTAATGTTCTTCACAAACATTTTTTGTTATATTTGTTGAAATTCTCTTTACATCCCGTCAGCACACAATAGAGAGACGACGTCCCGCCCCTTCCTGTGACCACAGACTTTATTTCGGAAAGAAAATTAACGGTAGTCAATGGAGAGAAATAAATATTTTTTTTTAAATGCACCATGAATCACACATAGATATCAGTTTAAAAGCTAATTTTAAGAGTCCAGAAAGTCTCAGTTTGTCGTAGTATCATTTTAGTTTATTTAACACATTCACCCACTCCCATGTTGATAAGAGTATTAAAATGCTTGACAAATCTCCCTTTAAGGTACATTTTGAACAGATGAAAAATATGTGATTAATTTGCGATTAATCACGATTAACTATAGACAATCATGTGATTAATCACAATTAAATATTTTAATCGATTGACAGCCCTAGTATTTATGTATTCCTTTTAATTAACTTTTAAAATGTATTCATTTTCTGATTTGTTTTTTATTTATTTAAAATTAATAACTTAATTTATAAATTATTAAATTTTCTGTATTTATTTATGTATATATTTACTTATTGCTGCCTGACTTTCCCTTTGCATTTTCTAAAATATATATATATATATATAGAGAGAGAGAGAGCGAGAGAGAGAGAGAGAGAGAGAGAGAGAGAGAGAATGACATTAAATTTGGTAAATAATTATTACTTGAGAAATTAAATATGACTTTGATTTAACATTATTCTTTTTTGTTCCTTCATGTAAAACCAATCACACAGTGGGACAGTCAGAAAACATACAAGTAGGACAGTTTTACTGCATCGTGTAAAAACAGTAAGAAACAGTGTAATATTTAAATATCTATATTAGAGGGCTGGAACTAACAATTATTTTCATTGTTGATTAATCTGCAGATTATTTTCTCAATTAATCGATTAGTTGTTTGGTCTATAAAATGTCAGAATATGGTGAAAAATGTGGATCATCCATCCATCCATCTTCAACCGCTTATCCAGGTTCGGGTCGCGGGGGCAACAGCTCCAGCAGGGGACCCCAAACTTCCCTTTCCCGGGCCACATTAACCAGTGATCAGTGTTTCCCAAAGCCCAAGATGATGTCCTCCTCAAATGTCTCAAAAATATTCAGTTTACTGTCATAGAAGAGAGAAACCAGAAAATATTCACATTTAAGAAAATGGATTCAGAGAATTTAGACCAAACCAATTCAAACCGCTTAATCAACTATTAAAATAATTGATAATTAATTTTGTCATCACGTCACATCACACCAGATAAGTGTTTTAAAGCTGTGATTATTTTCATTATCGATTAAGCTGTCAATTACTTTCTTGATTAATCAATTAATCTATAAAATGTCAGAAAATGGTAAAAATGCTTCATCACAATCTCCCAAAGTCCAAGGTTATGTTTTTAAATAATAATAATAATAACAATAATAATAGTAAACTTTATTTATATTGCACTTTTTAAAGGCAAGTTTACAAAGTGCTTCCCAGACATAAAAACCTAAAAAAACTGTTTTTTTTTTGTGAGTGCAATTATCAATCAGAATAAGTTTAATGCAGCCAATAATTAGAAACATAAATAAAAGACAATAAATACAAATCTTTAGAATAAATAAATGAATAAAAGCATAAAACTCTAATTAAAAGCCATTTTATAAAGGTGAGTATTGTTTTGTCCCAACTAAACCTAAATATATTCAGTTTAGAATCAGAGAAGACAAAGTGTAACTATAAATAATAAACCAGTTAATATTCACAAAACGAAACGATTAATCGATTATCAGAACTGTTTACTAGATAAACTGGGCCTCATATTGAATACTAAACTAAGCTAATTCAATTGAGTTAAGTGAAATAACTTACCGTTAAAAAAAATGATCTGATCTGTTAGCGTCGCGCAAAGCTCAACTGAGACTTTGTGGTTCAAACGTTACAAAGAGAAAATAAGAGTCGAGTTTATCTTCAGCAGATGAAATGCTGAATAAAAAAAACTATTTTACATTAAGGGCTGGAAAATGTCAGATTGCGGTCATTTCCGTGTCGTTTTGTGAGGATTTATTCCAGTTGTTTGCGTGTACTACTTCTGATTGTCTGTCCAGTTTTAAATGTCCCTCTATCAAAACAAAAGGAACTCATTTCCACTTCCTCTGCTTCTTCTTTGGCACTTTGTATCCGGTTTGCTTGGTCAGTTCCTCATAGCGCCTCATAGCGCCTCCCTATGGACGGATGGCAAACTACGTCCAGGTGAATTATTATTATTATTATTATCTCCACTTTCTGCCTCTTTATACTTCTACTCCACTACATTTCAGAGGCTGTCACGTAATGGTGAGATCCCATGACCGCCCAGACACCATCGTGGGTCCCCTGGACCACAAGAGCATCACAATGGGGTTTTTCGATCATACAACCAACCCTACCTTGCGCCTCAGTCACGTTAACGTCATTACAGGTGAACAGCAAAGGACAGAGTCACGTCTGAGGGCAGAAATCCACAATCTCCTCCTTTCTAAATTGTCTTTTTCTGAAGGGATACGGTAAAAGCACAGCCCAGGTTTGTCTCCCCGTCGGTTAGTGCATCCAATTGCACAACAACTGTCCGGCATTTTCAATAGATGGTGAAAATTAAAAGGTCTGCGACGAATTTCAGTCACCTTGTTAGCTGGCGGGCAGCGGGGTACAGCGTTGTTTTGCAATCCAGGGGGGCGTTCCCATAGGGCCGTGACGTCACGTGAAAACTATGAATACTGCAAGTTTGTTAGTTCTAACTCAAACAGGCTCCGCCCTCCATCGGACTCTATGGGTAATACTCTCCTCCAATCACATGCACGCTTCGCCCACTGAGATTTGCATAAATGTAGCCGCCCAATCAGGACGTGCCTACCAAATACGTGCGTTACCGCAGTTACAGTTAACACAGCGCCATCCAGCGCTGCCTGGCACTGATGTTCAGTATTCTCCAGACTCCCTGGCCTCCCAGTCGCTTCTAAAGATTCAACGAACATGTGTGCGATAAATGAGATTATAATGAAATTATATGACTTTCTAGCATTTGATTACCCTTCCCTGTTATGAATATGACACACCAAATAAATGGCATTTTAAGATGCCAGACTGCAATTAATAATATTTGATGTATGTAGGCTGACGTTAAATTAAGTCAAATAAACTTTAATGCAGATAAGCATTGCTGCCAAAAGTAGAGCGCAATGATTGTTTTACACATTGCACACTGGCCATAAAGATATAAATAAGATTCATATCCAACACTAGCAAATCTACAATAATATTGATGGGTGTGCATTTTCTGTGTAAATAAATAGATAAAACTCAAATGCATGCTCACATTCAAAAACAATTCAGTGTGTACATTACCTAAGCCTCTTCTGGTTAGTTTACAGCCTTCATGATGAGATGGAAGGACAACTTGATCAGCATTTGGCAGCAGGAAGAGCTTTACTCTCCAAAGTCCAGTTGTTGTATTTGCAGGTGCTTGTGTTTCTGTACAAAAACATAATGTAGCCTATTACACATTGTTATACATCTGTACCTTTAGCACCTCCAGCAAATTAGGAAGTTTAATTTCACTAAGAATGACCACATGATTATGGGTTTCTCTCATGATATGTCCTCAACCATAGCATAGATATGTTTGAATATACTATTATTATGACAGCTTTTATTCTCTCTGCTGTTATCTCTGTCTACAGCACAGACAGTTGTGGAGTTATATTTAATAACTGCTAAAAATCTTTTCAGTCAAGCCCTCTGACATCAAGAAGCTGGTCTCCATGAAGCACTGTATGATCAAGTTATCACATGTGGTGATAAGCATGTGGGGAGCTTCTCCAAACCTTATCATCAATCATACACTACTGCATATAATACATATTCTAAAAATACATTCTCGTTCAAATCTCATTCTTCCAGTAATTGGTTTAATATACTTATCCTGCCACATTAATATTGAGTTTTCTCCTACTTTCTGTAGGCTACACAGCAGCCAGCAACCAGCTATATCTAGCTAACTGCTCAAATGGCTTTCCATACATGCTACACTAGTAGTACAAACTCATACTACACTAGTAGTACAAACTCATACTACACTAGTAGTACAACCTCATACTACACTAGTAGTACAAACTCATACTACACTAGTAGTACAACCTCATACTACACTAGTAGTACAACCTCATACTACATGGGATAGGAACAGCAGTCTCCTCGGTGAAAGTCCACCACCCCTCCCCCTATGTATGTTTTTCCTCTCTTTAAAACATGTGTTACGTCCACTAAGTGGAACAATAACTTAACAACAACCAAAGATGAAACAGAGTCAAAGTTTAATGGTTTATTAAAGGAAATGAGAGTGAGCCACTCTGCAGCTGACAAACTCTGCACAGGTGGACTCCAATCACCTCCATTAACTGTCAATCCTGGAAGCACCTGCAAGACAAGGGGGAGGGGCAGAACAGCACAGGAGAAAGGCTCTGCAGGCCTGTCTGGCCCTGCAGGCACGTAACACCTCCACCCATAAGATTCCAACAATGGCTGGAATTATATACACACAAACCTGCTAACTACATGATAGTGCATCAGCTACCACATTTTCAGACCCTTTTTTATGTACTATCTCTAGATTGAACCCCTGAACCATCAGCGACCAACGTATTAAACGCTGGTTGTGATTGTACATCCTTGAGAGGAACACAAGAGGATTATGATCTGTGTAGACTCTAATGGGTTCAACACTGGATGCAAGATAGACCTCAAAATGTTGCAAAGCCAACAACAGAGCAAGGGCCTCCTTCTCAATAGTGGAATACTTAAGCTGATGCTTATTGAATTTGCGAGAAAAATAACTCATGGGATGGTCAACACCCTGGGTGTCCTCCTGAAGAAGCACCACTCCAGCCCCGACACCACTGGCATCAGCCTCCACCTTGAAAGGCAAGGAAAAATTTGGGGCAGACAAAACTGGACCACAACACAATAGAGCTTTCAGACTCTCAAAGGACTTTTGGCACTCATCCGTCCAAACAAAGGGCTTGGAGGGACTGGTTAAAGTAGTCAGTGGGGCCGCCACAGTGGAAAAGTTCATACAATACCGACGAAAGAACCCGGTCATCCCCAGATAACGCCGTAATTCCCTCCTGGTGGTGGGTACAGGGAATGCAGCAATGGCAGCTACCTTTGCATCTGCTGGACGCACTCGTCCTTGACCGACCTGCTGATCAAGATAAAGAACAGTGCCTTTACCAAAATCACATTTTGCGAGGTTAAGGGTCAAAGAAGCAGCCGAAAGTCGGCAGAAAACTTCCCTTAATGTGGCCTTGTGGCTCTCCCAATAATCAGTGTAAACAACGATGTTGTCTAAATAGGCTCTGCAGTTTGAGACACCTCCAAGTACTTTGTTGACCAGTCTCTGGAAGGTAGCAGGAGCATTACACATGCCGATGCCATGTCTTTGATCATACCTTTAAAATGGTGATATTGAAGGTGTGCAAATACCTCGCTACTCAGGTCGCCCTCCAAATCGTCCCAAATGTAGCAGTACCCTTTCTTTGATCTCAAGTCGAAGGGGTAAAGTTATGGACCTGCAGTTTCGTTTTGTAATACAGGCTGATGGCTTGGGTTTTTGGACACAGCAGCACAGCTTGCAAGTCCATTGTCCAAACGGACTTCTCATTATTCGCAGAATCCTTGTCACAGGATTTCTCTTGCCTCGCTTCATCTTTCTGGGTGACATGTGCATCATATTCGGGCTTACTGATATTCCCATGCTTAAATGAAACACAAACATCACACTGGTCTTTTTGCAGAATGAATACGTAATAGTTCTCTTCATGGAACACATCTGTGAAAAATCGTATTCCAACGGCCCTCACTCCAGCAGTTGCAGCTGCCTGTTGATATTCCCGATGTAGTTGGGAGATGGTTGTGCCTGGGTGAAGGAACTTCTTGTCTTTGTAGGTCTCTGTGCTTCTGCAGTAGTGTGAATCAACAGTGGGCAGGTCCCTCAACCAGTCCTTAAGGAAATCTTTGACATCAGTTTCAAGCTTTGCATGCTTGCCACTCTTAGGTCCAGATTTAGACGGCGGCGCTGCCGCTTGTTCGTCATGGTCAATGGTGTCTTTGTTCAGCCAGTGTGTAATGGTTCTTTCAGGGAGACCAAGTGTGGAGGAAATAAGTGCCTTGCACACTTTGAGACTCGTTCCATCTTGAAGCTTCAGTTGGTAGGACAATGATGAATAACCTTTGTGACCGAAGTGGTTACGTATAACCAACGTGCTTCCCAGGTGTTCATTGCCCAAATCTTCTGAAATATCCACTGCCGCTTCTCTTCTGTAATGACTTGGCACTTGTATTAAGCTACATCAGGGATTCCCAAAGTGGTGTCCATGCACCCCTAGGGGTGCACAAGCTGCCTCTAGACACTGCACAACAGGAATACTGTAATACCAGTCAAATGATGTTATGATTATTATTATTATGTTCAAGTGAGATTTTCATTAAATAAAAACACAAAAGTAAAGAGGATCCTTTGTAAATTTTTAGCTATACACATAATTTCTAGCTGTTAGATTACAATATAGTATTCTAATCTTTCTTAATTAGATCATGTAATGTGGAAAAAATTAGACAAAAACTGTAGATGAAATATTGTTTGAAAAGACAGAAAAGAGTTAACAGAAAGCCTATCACTTGTAACAGCCGCAGATTCTGGAGCCTTTCCACTCTTTGCTAAATGCTAGCTTCATGGACTTAGCTATTTTGCTGACTAAAATGCTGACTAAAAAGACTGAATAAAAAGACTAAATAACTATGCAATATTTAAAGCCTAGCCTATATTATAGTAAACCTCATCACTTACCAATAGGGGACCAGCCCTGAATCATGGAAATAACTTCAGTGGCTAGGTAGATTTTCGTTCTTCTTGACGCAGCCGCCATCTTGAAAAGCTTGTAAAATTGCCTAAGTCACATCGTCTTTTGACTTAGGCAAAATAAAACGGCCTAAGTCACACTCTTGACATAGGCCATTATACTACAGGGGTAGAATCGCATGATCTGTTCAACTGAGGATGTAGGCGATTTTACCGGAGGTGGCCAGCATCATGACGAGATGATTTAGGCAAAAAAAATATTTTTGTCAAAAAATGACTTGGGCCATTATTTTAGGAAGGTGATGTTGTGCGTCTGTATCACATGCCGAGGGGCGTCACAAAGCGTCGGTATTTGACACCGTGGGAATGAGAACAGGCTGGTCAAACCACCATTCCTCTGCTTGGCTGAACTAACAACAACTACATGAAACTCAGTGTAGGAGTCATCAGGAGTTTAATTTTCTTGATTTAGTTGAGGGTTAACAAATATTTGTTATTATGGTATTTATTTCAAAATGATAGCGTTAATTCAAAATCCACTACAGACCTTTCACATCTCATATGGCTGTCTATTGTCTAGTATTAACACATATTTGTTGTCTAAACAGCAGTGTCCTGGAACAGATTTCGTTAAAGGTGTTAAAATAATAATATTAGTGTACCTTCAGATGAAGCTGTATCTGCTAAAGTAGAGCAGAAAAAGTAATTTACAATATGCCTCTTATTCACACACACACGCACCACGGTGGAGCTACCATGCAAGGCGCTGCCATCCTAACTTAACTTAAGGGCCACACCAACACCAGACAGTCTTAATCATTTTGAAATTTTAGAAATGTGAATGTATTTTCTATTTCAGGCATCCAGCAGTTTCCACTCACCTTTACACAATATGAAAATCAATGGGCACTCTTGAAATCTGTGGTGTAATCAATCACAGTGAACATCAAGTCTGAATTCATTTTCAAATCAATCAACTACATTACCATGTCAGCATAATATAACCTAATGCAGACTTGACTGACTGTACAACTCAAGCACATTTCAAGTGTCTGCCAATTGATTTTCATACTTTACAGAAATGAATGGAAACCAATGAAGGATAGCAACAATACCTCCAACAATGTAAAACTGTACAATATGAAAACAGACTGTAAAAATGTCAAGTAAACATGATTTGTAGTTATAGAGGTAAAACTCACAAACACAATGTCACTGACCCTGCACATTAACAATTCATCACTGGATATTTGAATGCATTTGTTGCAACCTTGTAAAATTTAAACTGCAGTACAGAGGATAATAAACCAAACTCAATCATGGGTTGAAATAATAATATATAAATAACAGTGAGCTGTAAAATATTACAAATTAGGGACTGCTTGGGACAAAATCACCTTTAAATGATTTAATCTGATCTGTGTTAAGAATTTACCTAAGAAACAGCTCAGCATCAGTCTTTGTTCCGTGCTGTAGTATTGTCATGTCCTTCATGTAGAAACAGAAACAGCCTTTGTTGAGTGTCGATTACAGCAACACAAGAAGAGAAAATCAATAAGCAGAATCTCTTTGGCTACATCCACACTGCAAGGTTTGATATTAACCTCCATCTCAGTTCAAGGATCACCCATCTCCATGACAACTGAGCAACTCCATCCACTGAGGAAGGCCACACGTTGTGGTTGAAAGCTTTGGAAACAACAATTTATTTTTTTTGTCAGGCTGCTGTTTCCAAGATGGAGAATGAACCTTCAAGCTCAACTTGTAGCTTATTTTTATATCATAGTTTTGGTTCTCCAGCACGTAGACACAGCTCTCTGTAACCATATGTTACCAGCTCAGCACCAAAAAGCAAAAGTGAACAAAGTGGCTGTCAAAAAGAAGTCAAGTATTCACAGAACCAGCTGAAGAGACAGATGTTTTTGGCTACAGTTAGATTGAGTATTGAACTTGCATTCATCAGGTGGACACAAACGCCACTCCAGTGGGAAGCTAATGTTGTGTAAGTAGTTTTGTTAACAGTTTCAATGCTACATTCTGATTTATTGGCAAGATAATATTTTTTTTGTTCATGACCCATATAATAACTCATTACCTCCGCCGAGGCCAAAGGTTTCTCACCGGCACTGGTTTGTTTGAAATTTGAATGAAATGTTTTGGAGGAGTGGGGTGTGGCACAATGAACAATCCATTCAATTTTGGTTGCGATCCGGATTAAGGAATTTTTTTACGTACTCCGATCAGCCTGAGCATTAAGACCACAGGGTATAACACATGCATAGTGTAACTTATGACGCATGACCCCGCCTCCCTCTGAGAGCAGAGAGATACGTGTGTGGATGTGTGGCGAGACTCCGAGGTGCGGCGGGAGCTGCCGGCCGTCAGCGGTGAGAAAGAAAAAAGCGGTAGATGACGGGATGAGTGACAACGTAGTGTAACACTATACAGACATAACAAGGCTGCTGAATGAGAGAGGCATCCGCCGATACGTTACACGGAACCACACCGTGTTAATAACAAGCCGACCACCTCACGGTACCGCCAGCTGTGAGCTGTGTTTTGAAGTCACACGTAGGCGGAGGTCTGCGCTCTCCGAGTGCCATTCTAGTATTACAGCTGTAACACAGTGACACTCACGCTCATCTGAAAGTAAGACAATAAAAATGTGATTTGACTAATTTCATTGCACATGCATGTACTGAGGTCTGCCACCTCTGTGTCATTGTACCCCCCCAATGTGAATGTTGCCTTGATAGCGTCCATCAGTCCTGCAGATTTCCTGCTCCATCCAGTCTGCTGGCTCACAATGTTCACTGTAGTACAAACTGCAGGCCAGTAGGCCGGTCTCATACCTTTATGATGAATGTCAGAAGATTAATAAGCTGATGATTTCTTCATGTTCAAATGATACACACAGCTCCTTTAAAAATATGAGTCTTTACATATTTTACACGATGGTCATGTTTCACAGCTTTCTGTTCCCGTAAATGCTTAGTGAGATATTACACAGGTACTCACTATTCTGATCCATTCCGTCAGTAGAACAGGTCCAATTTTCTTTATAATTAATCTCAACAAAGTTCTTTGGTTGTTGACATCAGCAGTGCGTGTAGATAGCTGGAGAGTGCAGTAGTGCAACAGAAAGAGAATATCCATACATAGCCTTTTATTGCACTTGAATCCAGCATGTCAGTATCTTTATGTGTTTTCTGAACTTTCAGGTCTTTCTTTCCCTACGTAGGTATCAGTCTCTGTGTGTGTGTGTGTGTGTGTGTGTGTGTGTGCGTGTGTGTGTGTGTAGGGGACATCAGGACACCACTGAGGCTGTGCTGGGTTCCAGGCCGGGGTTGTCGGCACACACCGGCAGCCTGTTGACTCTGGACTGGCTCAGGTTCCAGCGCTGCATTTTCTTGCGGTACTTCTCTGAATCCGCTTTGTCCATCTGAGCTGATTTCAGAACAGCAGTGGGGTTTAAGGTGTTGTACAGAGCTCGGAACAACAGCCTGCAGAGAAGAACACGCAGGACAGTGTGAGAATCAGACTGTGGTTTCACATGGATCAGTAAATGGTTAACTCAGGGAGGGAGGATGGCACATTCAACACCCAACAGAAAAACAATTCCTTTCACTTGACTAACTTGACCACTATAGAGCTGTGTCCCTTTTCATGCTTGGCCTCCTTCAAAGAATAAAAGAACTTAGCAAGTGATTGCTTGTTGCATGCCACCCAGAATTGTTTGGGTTGAGATATATACTTTAGTGCAGTATGTCTACTTCAATCTTTGGCATGTTTCATAGAATTCAGCATAGTTTACTTGAACATTAACTCTTAAGCCCGACGCACCCGGTACCGGGCTCTAAACGGGTCGTACTCTGTGGCGTAGTTACAAAAAGTTGCACTGGAAGATGATGTATTTATAGAAAATTGAAAACCTGAGGTCTTCAGCTTTCAGAATCTGTAAACCAACTGTATGTTGTCCAAACTTTGTATTATTACGAAGTATTTTAACAATGAAGTCGTACAGAAGTAAACTTTGTAAATATAAGAACAAGTTGAACAAGATCAAAGGATCTGCGATAATTTTACAGCTTCCGTGTCATTGGGCTCAAAAAGACTTGTTCCCATAGACTTACATTGGGAAAGAGACATCTGGATAATTTTTTATTTTAGGTGAATCAACTTCCCAGTATGAACACTCTAATAGTCCTTATTTAAATCATTAGGCCCTAAAAGCTGTAAAATGCACTAATAGCTGAATCCAGAGTTATTTCCCTTCTTCTGTTCATGTGAATGACACCCAGACCGAGGCTGAGCGAGGGCTGAGAGGCTGAGTTAGCAAGCCGTGACGACAGCGTGACGGTTGTGACCCCGTGACCGAGCGGACGCTACTGCGCCTGCTCCATGGGCCCAATGGATGTGGAAGATCGCCGGAAGATCCGGGTACTTTTCCAGTCGGAAGTCGAGCCATTTTGGCTTCTTGCGCCACTGAGCAACTTTCATTTCAACTTTTACTTCACAGTTTTAATAATACATGTCTAGATATATGCATGCATATGTGTTGTGTGCACATTCACAGTAGTGTATTTGAGGGTGTGTGTGTGTGTGTGTGTGTGTGTGTACCTGGGTAATAGAGCCGTGACAGTAGTGAGGGCACATACAATGTAGAAAAGAGGCTCAGACATCTGGAGTGTTTCCACTCCCACAGGGTTTGTAGGGGGGCTGCAGGTCACACAGAACACACTGAAGAGTAGCACAAAGCCAAAGTAGAAACCACCACTGAGCACCAACACCAGCCCATGAATCCAAGTCTGCAAAACAGAACAGGATTTTAGTGTGGAGTCTTAATGTCACTTCTTGTCTGGACTCAGATCATCATTTTTGCACACAATTCTTTGGTATCTTTGGTTTGCATGCATAACAACCAGCCACACAATTCATAACTCCTATTGTACAGCAGTGTGTCTGACCAGAGTGTGACTCTCGATGACTTGGTGCAGTAGGATGATGAGGAGAGCTGAGGCGTTGATCGGAGAGCCAAAGGACAGCTCACTAACGCTCGATCCCGCGTATACCTGAGACAAACATCACAACAGTCTTACAGTGGGATGGGATCAGAGGGCTGTATGAGAAGTGTTTATTACTATGAGATTTGAGATGTGATGCCATCACAATCAGCTGTAAGGCTGTCAGCTAGAGGGTTCTTAAGACAAAGACAGTGTTGAAAAACAGTACACATAAAATTCAACAGGCAGCTAAATGACCTGGGACCTAATTTATAAGAAGAGCGTAGGATCCACACGAAATGTTTGCGTATGTACAAATGAGGAAAAAATAGTCTGATTTATAAAACAGTGCATGCGCAAAAATTCCTTAACACAAAACTGGCGAAAAACAGTTTAACCACAATCCAGTACTACAATGTTCACAGTCTTTTCACAGGTTTTCAGTAATCATTTTCCAACATTTATAATGTGTTTAGAAACAAATCTGTGAATTTCCTTTACAAGGCCTTTACGGGCCCTGACACGAGTTGAGGGGAGACCTGGGGCGGGGTAACAGCTAAAGCACTTTATTTTACAAAAGAATGGAATATTTTTTTGTGTCTGCATTGAAGCAATTTCATTGATAAAGAACAAATAATGCAATATTGTATTACATCAAATTCATTGATAATCATTAAATGTTTAATATTTTATGAATTGTTAACATTTTATTCATCCACCACATTATTAGACACTATTTTTTCTGATGACAAAATGTCCTGAAATACTTGAACACAGAATTCAGAAAAATTTAAACGGAAAACACAGAATTTGGGAAAAAATAAAACTGATTTATTTCTTTTTATATATATATATATATATATATATATATATAAAAAATATATATATATCCCAATTTCTGTCTATAAAGTGGCGTACGCATATTTCAAGCCCTTTTTTGTGCATACGCAACGGTAATAAATGAGGCCCCTGGTCACCATACATACAAGAGAAGCAATGGATTAAAAACAGCGTTGAAAGAACTATTTGACAGAACAGTAGGATTTAAAGAAGGATTTTTGACTTACGAAGTAAGGCACGAAGAAGCAGATGAGGCTTTGGTAAAAGGCATCCAGGACTGTAATCCAGAACATGTAGGGAACGTAGACCTGCAGAGAAAGTCATGGCAACAGTCAGACTTTAGTAACACTGACCTCATGCATGCTTTCCTGGCTTGCTCTAATCGATGAGGTCCATGTTTCAATTTCTTGTCCACACGTGAAGATAAAACAAAAGGACCTGAGAGGTCTGATATCGTGGAATGATTGATTGCTGATAATGTACCTTAAGGATCTTATAGAAAGTCTTTATCTACAGCAGTATCTGTCACGTCATAACATATGAGCAGCGTACATTCAGTGTCTTAAAACATGAAGAAGCTCATAAATATGTAAATAAATGCAGTAAGTCCGGTCAGGTAAACTCCTGTATTGAGGAACCTGTTGGAGGATGGTTTATACCAAATAACTGTCCTCTGCCCCAGATATTATGATATATGTAATTAAGTGTTCTTTATTGTGACGACCCCTCCTATCCACTAGGTGTCCCGTGTCTTTTTGCTGGTTCTCCTTTGTTTTGCAGGAGAGAGGGTCGTCAGGCTGATGAGCCACACCTGGGCTTGGTGTGGTTGGGATAAAAGCTCTCTACCTTTCAACAGATGGCTCTCTTCCTTGGCTGGCACACCTGTTTTGGTTTTGTTTGCAGGAGACATTTTCACACACCCACACATGCCTACATCACTGATTACTGACTTTCCATGTTTATTTAGTTATTTATTGTTAGTTTGTCAAATAAATGCCTGTTACTATTTTTAAACTCGTCTGGTCTCCTATTTTTGTTGCAACCTTTGAGCTGGGTTGTAACAAAAACTGGTTGTTTCTTAGAAGCCAATAATAGATACTGAACCTGGTGAGACCTGATGATGCCTTTAGTACTGACATCATTCTCAGACCTGGTATTAACGTGCGTCCTCAGTGGTCGGATCACAAGTGGACAGCTTTAAGTACAGGTGTGAACACACTGAGATCCGTTCGTCAGACCACATTCAGAGGTGGTCTGGGACACATATGGCCGCATTCTTTTAGCAGTGTATAGTGAATGTGTCCTGGGCCACATTAAGGACCGCCTACTCTACTGACGTCCCGCTGGAATCCACAGGGTCTCACTGAGTTCCTCATGTGAATAGACAGGCAGACGTGTCTGTATACTGTATACTGTAACAATAGCAGCTGTGATTGCAGGTTTTTGAAATGGCAGGTTTGTGTGTGCGCAGTCACCTTGGGGGTCTGCACAGTGTGGTAGAGCTCAGGTAGCTCCATCAGAGTGTCTGCAGGCATGACTCGGTCCAGGACGCCGTAGATGAGAGGAGGAACGGAGGTGAAGAGCAGGTTGAAGAGGATAAGCACCCAGGCGTTGGTCATGACGCTCCCAGAGAAACCACAAAAGAACTGATACCAGAACAGCAGATTCACATACATCTGCAACACAGTCAGACACACAGACAGCAGTGAGGATTCTCCAACATCTTGATTGGTTCTTTTTTTATGTTAGTTGTATTTTGTAGTGCTTGTGCCAAACCAGCGTTCACAAAAGCAAAATGAATAAATCCAGGATAAGAGAGAAAGCGAGGCTTGACCTAGTCTAGTCAGTTCATCCTGGCTTAATAGGTTTCACAAAGGCCAAGCCAGGCTGAGGAGGGGAGAGACTAGGTTGAGCCAGGTGGAAGTAACTCAGATAGATGCGTATTCACGGCTTTCTGCAACAGACCACGAGGTTGATCACAGATTTAGTGATGCTGGAATGGAGTAAACGTGTGCTGCATACTTTTAACCCAGTGAGCAACATCTATGACTGTTCATTGAGAGACCAAAGGGACAGTCACATGTCAACACATTGGGGAAAGAAGAGGCTTTTGGCCGCAGGCTGTCGAAGAAAATGAGAGATCATGATTTCCGGAAATGTTCTTTCGGTTCGTTGACTTCTTGCTCATCCACAGACTATTTTGTTTCTACAACACCTGGCGTTTCAGAGCGTACTGCAACGATCACCGTGCTGAACATAAACACCTCTGTGTTTGTGCAACTTTTAACAATCAGAGAGCCAAAATCACCTTCTTAACCAGGTACTTAAAGTCAGGGTTGACGATGTTCTCCAGTCTACACTATTTGTTATATTGGTTGAAATGGTCTTCACACCCCGACAGCGATCCATTACTGATGAGCTCTGAAAAAGGACCGGAAAAGAGCCGTCATCTGTAGCTGCTGTAATCCTGTAAAAACGTCTACCAATCACTGCCACGCGGTCCGTTTGGAAAGAACCAATCAGATGCCTCCCTGCTCATACTCTACCTTTGGCGTGCACCAGCCTGAACTCAAAGCGCGTTTCCGCTGCACGTTTAACAGAGAACGGAAGAGAAAACTCAGCCCTGCAGTAGCACTGCCGCGGTTACTGGTCATGAGGTAGCTTTGTTGAGTTGAGGTCCTCTCTCTGCTCTGTGTCTGTGAAGTAGTTACGATGTGGCGGTGCTCGTGCATGTGTGTGGGGGGGGGGGCGTTGCCTTGGAAGGAGTCCCGAGGGGAGGGGGAGGGGTTTAGACGGAGCTCCTGAGGCCATGCTACTTCCAAATTATGCCATCCTTCCAACATCGTTGACCCTATCTTTAAATCAAGCTATTTTACAAACATTTGAAACACACAGAGACTAAGTAGAGTCGGTAGAGAACTCTTACCACATTCTTGTAGATGAAATATTGGATCATGTTTGAAAGACGAGAGTAACACCAGTGGCCATGGACCAGCAGCAGCCTACTGAGGTGTTTAAACCTGGAGATAGCAAAGTCACTGGACATCACAGCCTGGGGAACGATACACAGCGACAAAAATATTACTGACTGCTTCACACACAATAGGTGCTAATAAGGAAAAAAAACAAGCATCTCCTTGCAACTGTAATATCACAGATACCAATATGACCACAAAGTGTCTTCTTTCAAACTTTTAGTTGAATCTTACGAGCTCTGGCAGTTTTAGAGATAAGAGTGTAGAGAGTTTACATAAACAATTTATATTTTAATGCACAATTTGCAGCCTACAAAATAGGCATGAGTCCTTGTTCTGTGATTGTCTCCACTGTGGCAACTGGATAAGGTAAGTACTAGTTAGATAGTTTGAAACTTTACGGCTCACAATGTGAAAAATAGTTTTTGGCTTCACCACAATCAACATGACTTACAAATGAGACAATAGTAAGAAACCGTAAAAACACTGGGGAAGCTTGGATTTCAATCATATGCAAACAAATACGGTTCAGTAGGTCTATTACCAAACAACAACAGCAACCTTCATGTCATTTATAAAGACTGATGCCATTTTGGTAAGTGTTCTGTCCGGATGAATCTAGCGGTCATTACCTGCATGCCCTCCTGACCAGATATCCCGATGCCCACATCAGCCACCTGAATCATGCTCACATCATTGGCTCCATCACCTAAATGACAAAAACAGTTTTTCATTGTTCTCCATGTTTAGGTATGTACAAAGCATATTCCATAGTAGAAGATGTTATCCATAATTAATTGAATTAAATAAATTGTTGTTTTGTCCACCAGTTATTAACAGGTCTAACAATTACAAAGGTTACAGAATTGTAATCCTAGTTCTATTAGCACAGGCGGAGCCCTCTACTGGACTCTATGGGTAATGTCCTTCTCCAATCACGCACACATTTGCCTGCTGAACTTGGCATAAATGTAGCCGGCCAATCAGGATCTGCACATCACTGTCATTCTAACCACGCCTGCAATGTGGTTACGGGGTTACTTGCTTTGGAGAAATTAACCTATGTGGTCAGAGGTATATCAAATAAATTCAGGGAAGTATGGGACACTTTTATGCAATTCCTGGAAGCACCTATAAAATATTACTATACCTCTTATTAATATTTACTCTTTTTTATCTTTTTTTTCCGTGAATATGTGATGTTGAGGGTGGGGGGAGGGGGTGATTATAAAAGTCAATATATGTATTCTTTCTATGTTAAAAAAACAATAAATATAATGTTAAAAAAAAGACACTTCAAGTTGTTTGAATTAATTATTCATGAACAAGGATCATGTGTTAAGACTTCCCTGCAAGTCCTTACCTACAGCCAGGGTCATGACACCAAGCTGGTCCCGGATCAGGCGGACCACCTGGCTCTTCTGCAGCGGAGTGGACCTGCAGCAGATGACTGCCTTGCACTTACAGCTCAGCTCCAGGAAGTTGCTCTTTAGCTCCTCCTGCAGAGCCCAGTCCAGCGTCCGTCCATCTATAACCAGAATGAAGGCTGCCACACCGCCTGAGGAGGATTCCCCATGATTCCCTGCTGCAGTCGGTTCAGTGAAACTGTCCTCACCACGCTGCACTTCCAGTATGAGCTCCTCAAGTAAAGCTGCACACATATCCTGATGTGTGAAAGAAAAATCCATCAGTACTGTCTCATGGAGTTACAGTTCTTTCACTTCACTGCATTTATCCCAATGTATGCAATTACATTTGGTTTGTTTTTGTAGTTTTATCCCTCAAGCAGCTGGGGTTGAAGATAGGGTTGATGGCTGTCGGAACTATTCTGGAAAAAGATATCTCAACAACCTCTGGGTAGATTGCGATGAATTTAGCCCCCAGAGCAGGGTCAGTAACCTTTACTATCAAAAGAGCCATTTTAGGCCAAAAACAATAAAAAAAAAAATATTGTCTGGAGCTGAAAAACATTTGAGCATTGTGATGAAGGTAACACAGCCTATTAAGTCTAATTAATTTATTAAGTCTTATCCGGGCTGGGTCACGGGGGGGCAGCAGACGCGAAGGAGCAGCGGCTCTACTCTGAGCTCCCTCCCAATATTCTAATGTCTAATGTGTAATAAAATTTGATTTCAATATTTGAATGCATATGTAATGTTATTTACAAACATGCTCAACATTTTATTTTTAATCCTACTACTCCTTGGTCCAGAGTGTTGAACGGGCAGACAGACTGACCTGACATAGTCATTATTATACTACCACCAGCAGGAGAAAAACTAGTTTGCACATGTAAACACTGTAATGTAACACTGTAAACTTACACTAGGCAACATGACTTTTTCATGGACAAAATAGTTACAAGTAGGCTCAACACAGCCACTAAGACAACCAGGCCAACCATGTCCACAACTTATAGATTCAGTGTTTAGCACTTGCAGAATGAGGGAATGAGGAGATGACAATAAACCACATAAACAGTAGCCAGAGATCTGAATAAACAAGCTGAGAGGAAGAGGCAAAAGGCAATGCAAGACCAAACAACAGTCATAGATCAACATTTCAACGTTTCCAAATAAGCCCTATAACGGTGCTACAGTACAATCCCTCAGCCACTGACCTTGCTTCCACAGCTGGCTGTCAGCAGCTGGTCGTTGGGACGAAGGAGTTTGCAGGCGTAGGCGATGTTGATGGCTGTCTCCTTTTTGTCTCCGGTGAGGACCCAGACTTTGATCCCAGCCCTCTGAAGAGCTTCGATGGTCTCTGGGACATTCTCCTGCAGTCTGTCTACTATCCCTGTGGTGCCTGAACACACACAAACACAGAGACAAAGCACTTTAAGTACCACCGCTCCCAACTCTGATACAAGTGGTCCGTGTGTCGGCCGCAGCGAGCGGCTGTCCTACCCAGCAGGGTGAGTTTGGTCTCCAGTCTCTGAGCTGAGTCCAGCAGCAGCTCCTCTCTGTTCTCTATACTGCTCTCTGCCAGCAGCTGTCCCTTCAGCCACACCTCATACTCCTCCTCTTCCAGAACCTGCTCCACACACAGAACACACACTGAGTAACACCATCATCTTTTTACATACAGGGGTGGATTCACTCCTGAGCAGATTACTAAGCCATCTTTAGGAAGAGTTGAGCCAATTCTATAGCAGTGGCTAGAACAGAGTATGTGAGTGGGCACTGCTCACACAGCTGCATGACACTTCATGAATGAATGAGACATGAGGAAAATAAACCAACCCCTTAAAACTGCAGACGATCAATCACAAATGTAACTAAATGTACAGTCAGTAGTCATGTCTCTCAGAAAAATGTTTTAATGTGAAAGGTTGTCTGTCGTGGTTGCCCTCAGGCTATGTCAACGATAACTAGAATGGCACTCGGAGAGCGCAGACCTCCGCCAAGGTGCGTGACTTTAAAAACAGATCACAGCTCCCAGCTGGCGGTACCGTGAGGTGGTCGGCTTGTTATTAACACGGTGAGTTTTCGTGTAACGTATCGGCGGATGCCTCTCTCATTCAGCAGCCTTGTTATGTCTGTATAACGTTACACTACGTTGTCTCTCATCCCTTCATCTACCGTTTTTTTCTTTCTCACCGCGAACGGCCAGCAGCTGCCGCCACACATCCACGCACGTATCTCTCTGCTCTCTGGAGGAGAGAGGCGAGGTTATGCATTATCAACGCGTCATCAGCTACACTGCACATGTGTTGTACCCTGTGGTCTTAATGCTCAGGCTGATCGTAATCCTTAAAAATATTCCTGCATCCGGATCATGATCTGGATCGTCACCAAAATTTAATGTTCATTGTGCCACACCCCACCCATCCAACAAATTTCATTCAAATCCATCGCAAACTTTTGGAGTAATCCTGCTAACAGAAGGACAGACAGACAGACGCCAGTGAAAACATAACCTCCTTCCAAGGCCCTTGGTCTTGAATGAGAGTGCTTTGCATTTGGTATTAGCAGGTCTATGCTGCACTAAGTGCAATACACCTCTTCACTCTTTCTGTGTTATTTTTCAATTTGAATATGGCATGGAAAATTCATGTCACAATGAAAACCAATTCATTCAGTTGACAAAAGCTAAAGCTAGTGCCCATTACACAGAGTTATTGAATACTGCAAGAATGAGTCCTAAACTCCAGAAATTAGTTAACATTTTAGCACTTCCGGTTCCCTCGTCTGGACGTCAATGGGCTTTTTGAATGAGTTTTTAGTGAGATGCCTAAAATAAGGTCTGTGGTTAACTCGAGCTTAAGAGATTTTAACGTTTTATTCTGTGATATAAGCTTTTACGTGTCTTGAAATACGCAGTTGCTAACTACAAAGCGTAGTACATAATGCCGACTAAAAAAATCGAATTGGCTTTTTGTTGAGGGAACCAGTGTGATGCTAACTTCCTGGTTGGTCTACAAAAATACATCATCCCTGCAGCACTCTATTGGAAGGAAACTTTGGTTCGCCTGCTTAACTGCAATAGATGCGTACGGTCGGTTCAGATTAAACCATCGGTGCAATCGCTAAAAAACTCACGGACACCACTACGGCCCGAACAAGACAGAGATGCTGTTGACCGACTGCAAACTGACTGACTGACTGACTGACTTAATGGCTCTATTCACGCGTTGTTGTTCCTCGCACCATGAGTAACTATTTCTTTTAGAGATTAAGAGATGTTTGAGTTGAACTATTTTTGTTTTTGAACTGGGTTACCTTGATCAACTTTTCGTAATCTCTAAGAGAGCTGTGGTCGAACATTTTTGTGGGACTGTGGAAAAGAAACTGTGAAAAGTGTGAATATCCAGAGTGTTTTGTTTGTTTGTTTAATGATTGTCTGTGAACCTAGCACAATTAATAAAAGAATAAATCTCTAAAAAGTTTGTTGCACAACATACCACAATATATTTAAAAATGTTTTGTGACACAGTAAATTCATACATGAAAAGGAAATACATGTAACAAGATGTATTGTATTTCACTTTGCATTTCTTTGTTTGATTTGTTTTATTTGGGAATCTTCCACATTATCCAGTCACAGATTTCCCAACTAAAAACCTTGTAATTGATTGCGTAGTCTGGGATAAAAATGTGTTGTTGTGGTATGAGCAGCACAGTGATTCAGAAATTTAAAGAGGCTTGTAGTATGCATTAGTCTTAAAGGTCCCATATCTTATTTTCTGGTTCATACTTGTATTTTGTGTTTCTACTAGAACATGTTTACATGCTGTAATATTAAAAAAAATCCTTTATTTTCCTCATCCTGTCTGCCTGAATATACCTGTATTCACCCTCTGAAATGCTCCGTTTTAGTGCATTTCAACAATTGCAACCGAACTGTGTTGCTAGGCAACAGCTTGGGTTTACTGTTTACTTCCTGTGTATGTTATTTACATACACTGCAACAGGAAATAAACTGGGACACATTTATAATGTTGATGTTTAAAACCGTGTAATGGTCTAAATATTGTAGATTTGTGACATCACAACGGCTTGTTTCAAACGCACAATTTCTGAATATGGGTTGTGTGTGTTTCTCCGTATATTCAGCGTTTCGATAGTTTAACAGTATTTATAAAGCACCTACAAAAGGCATGAAAATCTCACTTTTTACAATATGGGATCTTTAAGATAAATCTATAACCAAATCTGCACACAATAAATATACATAGGTACAGAAAACAACACCATGCAACAAGTTTAGATCAACTATATTATGCATTATTCACAAATGATCAGAACAGCGCAGAGAGCTGCACACACTGATGGGACATTCGATTTTTATTTGATTTGATCTCTAGAGCCACAGGACTTCATGATAGTAAATGGTGTGTGATGAAAATGTCTAAGAAAATGTGCATTTTTGATCACTGTCCTGAAGCGTTACCTTTTTAGCGATGCAGAGTGTGCGGAGACCTTCTCTGGCATAGCTGTCTAAATGGTTTTGGGTCTGTTCTCGGATGTGACTGTAGATCTCCTGAGCCTGATCTGCACCTGGACATAACAGAATGACAGTGATACAGACAAACATTGCTATTAATGTTATTATTATTTGTCTTTAGATCAGTCAGGCAAAGACAACATACTTCAGTCAGGGCCGTATTCCCTATATATATTATGTTTTTGTCCATATTCCCTCTGTTATTTACCTTTAGGTGTCTCAGTCAGGTCCATGATGACAGAGTCAGCTCCCTTGGTGTAAACCACCACCTGCGCTGTGAGCGGGTGGCGGACCACCACTGACATCTTCTTCCTGTTGGAGTCAAAGGGCAGGATGTGGAGTAGCTGGACAGCCAGAGAGCCAATTCCTGGCAAATCCACGAGCAGGCTCTCTGCAGAACGTCCTCTCAGGGTGCAGTGGTACGCCTTGGCTGCATGGACCAGAGCTGCCTCGTCTGGACTCTCCGCCTCATAGAGCAGTTCATCATCGGCGTTACTCTCACGATCCACTTCTGTGATCAGGTCCTCCGCATCCGGGCTTGCCCCATTGGGGTTCGTCTTTTCATAATCCTCTGTCTCTCTGTCTTCCGTCTGTCCGGCATCTTCTTCTTCCACTCTGGAAAATGAGTCCAGTTTACGCCTCAGGTTGGAGGTTTCCAGGTTGCTTTCTTGAGCTGGTTCTGACCTGTCTGTGGTGCTGTTAGTGGGCGTGGAGAAGGTGAAAGAGCCAGTCTTCCCCCGGGCAAACAGTCTGCTGGTGAAGCTACGAGGGCTGCCTTTGATCTGGGGAGGGGACAGGGTGGAGAGGGCTGACAGAGGAGAGAAGCTGAAGCGCTGGAACATCAGCTTGATTTCCTCCAGGGACTTGAGAGGCGTTCGTGCTTCAGGCACCTGCAGGGAAGAGAAAGAAAAGAGAACATGGGATATGGGATCAGCTTTTGTTTTAAAACTATTTTTTTTGTCTTTATTGGATAGTATCAGTGATAGTTATGAAAGGGGGGAGAGAGAAGGGATGACACCCAGCAAAGGGTCGGATATAAAACTCAGGATCGGTACATGGGGAGCCTGCTCTACCAGGTAAGTTGTGTGCTCAAGGGATCTGCTTTTGTAAGGGAACTCCTGAGCTGAACTGCTCAGTAAGTCATTGTTTTTAAGCAAAATGTGCTAGTTTTAAACGTCTCGTATTGTAAAAAGTGAGATTTTCATGTCTTTCATATTATAAAGCAGCTTTAAGTGATATATAAACACTGTGAAAGTATCAAAACACTCAATCCATGGAGAAATACACACAGCCCGTATTCAGAAACTGTGCATTCGAAACAAGCCGTTTCTGTCCATTTGTGATGTCACAAATATACAATATTTAGACTATTTCACAGTTTTAAAAGTAAACATACTAACTGTGTCCCAGTTTATTTCCTGTTGCAGTGTATGTGAATAACATCAGCTGACAGGATGTAAACATGGACCCAAGCTGTTTCCTAGCAACGCAATTCCGTTGCCATTACGTTGAAATGCGATAAAACAGAGTGTTTCAGGTAACGGACAGTGAATACAGGTATATTCAGGCAGACAGTATGAGAAAAATAATGTGTTTTTTGAACATTAAAGCATGTAAACATGTTCTAGTAGAAACCTAAAATACAAACATGAACCTGAAAATTAGCATGATATGTCCCCTTTAAGTGAATTTATGAAATTTCATATTTCTCTCTCTTAGGGTTTAAAAAAAAGAAGAAATTCAGTGAAGAAGAGGAAATAGAAAAAGACTGAAGAAAGAGAAAAGGATTTGTGTACATGTGTGGATATGATTTGTGTAAATTTATGTTGTAGAAAATAAGCAGTTGATCTAATGAATATAAACAAATAACTAAATAGTCGATTACAACCACTCAAGCAAACAAACACAAAAACAGCAATATTGGTATCGGTGAACCCAGTAAATCAATTCAAACAATGTAAACAAGTGAAAAACCTGTACAAGTACAATCTGGATCTTTTAGATGTGAAAATATTGCTCTGGAGATACAAATCCTTGAAGTGACATGCTTCACAGAAGATCATCTACTTACCACATGTCGAGGCTGGCTTGGCGAGGAGACCACCACGCTGTTACAGATGGCCAGAGCGAGGAAGAAGTCGGTGATGTAGGTGAGCTCCAGGCTGGATGGAGTCCCAGAGGAGCCGTCACTCAGAGCCAGGGCAGGCGAGGAGAACCAATTCAACTTCCTCACCAGCTCAGGGTCTGGTACCACCTCCTTCGCCTGAATAGACATACATAGGAGCAAGCAGGCGCTTATTTATCATGGCTAGAGCACGAACAAAATGGGATTTCAGGAAAGTTTCAAGTACCCAAAAGAGACTATCCATATGTTCTGAAAAGTGAAGCCAATAACAAAAGTGCCTTAAATTAAACTTGTATTCTTTCTAATAAGCAGCAGGGGGCGACTCCTCTGGTTGTATAGAAGTCAATGAGAAAATGAGCCTACTTCTCTCTTGATTTATGACCTCAGTAAACATTGTAAACATGAGTTTATGGTCTCAATCACTAGTTTCAAGTCTTCTTCAATACATCATGATGTTCATTTAGTAAATTATGGTCCCATTTAGAGTCAGATAGATCATAAAGCAAGGGATGCTTTAGGGCGAGGCTACCTTGTGATTGACAAAATGTAAAGTATTGCCTAACATACACTAGGAGACTTTGAAAAGACATTTAAAAGACTGACGTCTGACACCCTCTCACATCTAAAGACAATGTGTCTTAAGTCACAGAGCAAAATGTATTTTATTTAATCACATTTTCATTTGTATTTTTTTGTCTCGTTCATTTTGTTAAACCTGCAGTAGGCAGTATATTTTTGGCATCATTAGGCAAAAATTCCATAATAACCTTTCAGCATATTATAATTCAAGTGTTCTGAGAGAAAACTAGACTTCTGCTCCTCCTCATGGCTCTGTTTTCAGGCTTTAGAAAATCTAGCCCGTGACGGGAGACTTTGACCAATCACAGGTCATTTCATTGAGAGTTTTTCTATTGGCTGTGCGCCGGTCATGTGACCGGAACTTGACGTTCCTCCACCAGATTTTACAATGGTGGTGGCGTCACAAACTTCCTCATTTTACAGCTAAACCGTGCACTACAAGATGATTCTGAAACATTAGAGGAGAGAAATAGACATTAACGTAACAGAATATTGATTCATATTTGATCAGCGCTGCCTAGTTTGACCGTTTGGTCAGAGTTCATGAGTGATTGACAGCCGGCTCTCATAGACGGCAGCTGGACAGCAGACCTCAGATCAGCTCTTACTGCTTGTTTTCCTCCGGTCTGTGAAATCTTGCAGATGCCATTAGGAGCACCGGCGGACACAAAGACACATGATTTTTTTCAGGTTACCTGTTTCATGTACTACTGTCAAGATATAGCGACCGTTTTATAAAAATAACTTTTCTTAATCATATTTGCTCTGAGTTGTTAACTGTTTCTCAGTTGTGGGTGTGAATCATAATGTGTCTGTGCTGTTAGTGTTAGTGTTTGTGAGTGAATCTGACCATGCGACTGCAGAAGGCGCTGGTCCTGGGCTGGATGTGATTGGACAGTCGTTCCTCCTCCTCCGCTTCCTCCTCTGACTCAGCAGTGAGTGTGTGCAGAGACACAGAGCTGTGTTTGCAGCTGAGAGAGCGACAACTCAGAGATTTACCGCTGCAGCCCGACTTCAGAGTCACTGAGCGACCGGCCGTCTCGTTCTTCTCCGTCTCGTACACCTCCAGCCTCCGAGCTGACAAACACAAAGCATTTACAGTTGTGTTATAATCACTCACTTATAATCAAACCATTAGATTAGATTTCAGATTAGATTCCAAATCTTTGCTAAGAAGGTG
>CAKAOH010019610.1:196162-207969 GCA_916701665.1 Sebastiscus tertius
TGGACAGCAGACCTCAGATCAGCTCTTACTGCTTGTTTTCCTCCGGTCTGTGAAATCTTGCAGATGCCATTAGGAGCACCGGAGGACACAGAGACACATGATTTTTTTCAGGTTACTTGTTTCATGTATTACTGTCACGATATAGCAACCGTTTTATAAAAATAACTTTTTTTAAATCATATTTGCTCCAATCTCGCCTACTTCAGCTTTAAGAAGTTTTCACTTTTTTTATATTTAATATAAGTATAGATACATTCCTAATACATATTTTCAACAACAATTTGACTGCTGTGTGAAAATCCGCTGCATGAGTTGTTAACTGTTTCTCAGTTGTGGATGTGAATCATAATGTGTCTATGGTGTTAGTGTTAGTGTTTGTGAGTGAATCTGACCATGCGACTGCAGAAGGCGCTGGTCCTGGGCTGGATGTGATTGGACAGTCGTTCCTCCTCCTCCGCTTCCTCCTCTGACTCAGCAGTGAGTGTGTGCAGAGACACAGAGCTGTGTTTGCAGCTGAGAGAGCGACAACTCAGAGATTTACCGCTGCAGCCCGACTTCAGAGTCACTGAGCGACCGGCCGTCTCGTTCTTCTCCGTCTCGTACACCTCCAGCCTCCGAGCTGACAAACACAAAGCATTTACAGTTGTGTTATAATCACTCACTTATAATCAAACCATTAGATTAGATTTCAGATTAGATTCCAAATCTTTGCTAAGAAGGTGACGTGAGTAAAATATACATATTCTCATAGTCTTTATTAAGTTTTTAACCCTTTTGTAAATGTTGCCTATATTATCACATCAGATGGCACAATGTCGTCTGACATATCTAACGTTACCTATTTCATAACAGGTGATAATAATATACAAATCTCATACTAAACCATCATATGATAATGGTATCTGGTGGTTGGACTCTATAGGGGTCTAGTATAGTCAAAAAATGCAAAATCCACGTTGATTACAACGGCTGACTACAATCTTGTGACCGGCTGCCAAAGCAGTTTTGCCCCCTGAATGCGCACACACCCAGTAATATTTGTATACAAGAGACCCGTCTATACTCTGAGCTTTGTCAAGCATAATCCATGCATTTTGCCAGTCTGTGTTAGAACTCTTTTTTTCACATTCACATACTCTCATTTTCACTCACATATGCAGTGAAATGCTCCACTGTAGAGCCGTCTGCTATATAACACTAGCAGGCTGAGGTGGACAAAACACAGTAGAGTCCAGATGCCTGTACTACGGAGCAGGATTTGGCGTTTTTTGGCGAGGTAACTTCGAGGTTAACCCTTCAGGGTATTCCGTCCTATGAAAATGGATCACTTCTTACCGGGGTAGATCGCCATGGTAACTGATGCTGAACACCTGACCTGCTCCGGAGCAGGTTATGTTCCAGATAAGAGATCAACTCGTATGAAAGCACCTCCTACTGACCAATCAGAGCTCGGTGCGCGGATCGTATGGTAATATTACACAAATACGAAGAAGTTACAGTCATAATCTAGACTAAAAACAACACAGTTTAAACTGACAAATACAGGAAGGACAGCTCGCTGTATGCTGTGGGTGTTTACAGCTTTGGATTACATTTTATACTTATTTTTTTTACTTGGTCTTGAGTCAGTTTCACACCGCCGGAGACGGGGACGCAGCTGAAAGAAGGTTGAAATAGTCATACATGCCTCATATTTAATAATGGGCATAATAGGGTGTAATCCATCCATCCATTGTAGTTCATAATGCTAGTTATATCTAGACAGCTATATCTGACTTTTGAGTGTTCCGGTAAATTAATAAGTCTGTTAATTTACGCATTCACACATCCGGAGTTTTTTCTTTTGCCAGCTGTCCTTCCTGCATTTGGCAGCTTCACCTGTGTTACTGTTAGTCTGGATTAAGTGTTTAACTTCTTCGTATTTGTCTAATATAGTTTGCTCTTCCTTTGTAAAATGTGTCGCTCTGTCTGTCGGTCTGCCTGTCTGTAGACTTGTCCATGTCTGTGATTGGTCAGATGCTGCAAACACCGCCCCGTTCATGTGAACGCGTTAACAGCCAGACTGAGAAACCCTGGGTTGATTTACCGAGTTGATAACCAGCTATGTAGGACCGCTTAGCGTGATCTCGTTTGTTAGGGTTAGTGAAGCCAGATAAGGAGAAGATACCCTGGGTATGTTGAACTCGCTTCGTAGTCCAGGCCTCTGGAAACAAAGAATCTCTATTTGATTGGGTTTGTTTTAGCCGATACCGGTCCATTAAAACATGCCTGGACTGGCCAGTATCTCTAGCCTGCAAAGCCCAATGCAGCACTTTTTATTTCCTCTGGCTGCCCACCATACTGCCTGTGAGCTGAGAACACACCAATTTCAAATGAGTCTGTATTCAAACATCTCCCATTGTTCCTGCTGGATCTCTGCTCTGATTCCTCACTAATGTGAAAATGTCTCCAACGGAGGTAAAAATCAAATCATCAGTTCTCTTACCATTTTCCACATGAGGGTATTCGATCCCATAGATGCTGCAGCGGCAGAACACCATCTTGTTCTCTGTCAGAGTTCCCGTCTTATCAGAGAACAGGTACTGGATCTGGCCCAGGTCCTCAGTGATGTTGAGGGCCCGACATTGAATCCTGGAGTCCAGCTGCTTGTTGTACAGGGCTAAGTCATTGTGGATGAAGTAGATTTGGCCCAGTTTCACAATCTCAATGGACACGTACAGAGAAATGGGGATCAGCACCTGTCGGGACAGAAATGGATTACATGTATGATGCATTTATAGATATGACAAGCACTTCTAAAACTGAAAAACAACAAACTTTGATTGATTGAACTGAAGTGGTTAATTGTATACCTGCAGCACAATGATCATAGTCCAGAAGACATAGAATCCAGCCAAGGCCGGAGACGTCTCCCCATCGACCTGAAAGACCGGGTCTTTGAGGTTCTTCAGCCAGAGGCCGTGACCTGAAACACACCAAGACACCAGAGCAGCTCATCACTCTGAGCAACTAAAGATGGTTAAATCCCTCAGCCTCTGGAAGTGTTGTGGCTGTCCTTTTGGTGACTGGTTTTCATGGAAATACTGTCTCTCCAGTGGTCGACATGTCGCTTTACACAGTCAACTATACACAGTAATACTGCTGCTGTTCATAGCTGTGTCGTGAAGTGAGAGCCGGGTTGGTACACACCTATAGCAGCAGACAGACACATGACGATGAGCAGGAACACACACCACAGGATGTCTGTGTTCAGGTGCTTCTCCAGCTGGCTGCGCTTATACCTCGGCCCACTGTTGTTCATCATGGCTTTGGTCTCATGACCTGAGTCACACAGTAAGAGAAGAGCAGATGATACTGAGTCATACACCAGACCATCACTATTATAGAACATTAAGAGGTCGCACTGACCTTGACCTTTGACCACCAAAATCTAATCAGTTCATCCTTGAGTCCCAAGTTTGTGCCAAATTTGAAGGGATTCCCTCCAGGTGTTCCCAAGAGTGGGGCGGACATGAGGTCACAGTCACCTTGACCTTTGACCTTCAAAATCTAATCAAGTCCATGGATGTTGAAATTTGAATAAATTCCTTCAAGGCGTTCCGTTTATCTTATTTATTTTAATTATTTTATTTATCTCTCCATCTACTCTTTTCCCTCCTTCCCCTTGGATATACCTGCAAATACCTCTGGTTACAGTCATTCACATATGAATATATGACACACACTTTCATACACACACACAAACACTTACAATACTCCCACTAACCATATCCATATCCAAATTATAACAACTGTTTCATACGTCTTATGTTAATGTCTGTATATTTCACGTTACACCCTTGTCAGTATAATTTGTTACCTGTTTGTATTGTATTGTTATACAAAATAAAATAAATTAAAAACAATGACACACCTGTAGCTAATAAAGATTCATTTTGTCAGCAAAACTTTGAAAAAAAAAGGGAAAAAAAACAAAACATGGTTTCGTCTCGGGGGGAAATACAGGATTTAAATATTACTGCTGGTCAACATCCTTTTTTTGCAGTTGTAGGCCGACTGTTACTTATTTTACTTCCTTATTTTAAAACCATTGCTTTCTCGTTTGGCCAGTATTACAGGAACACTGGTTAAGCAGCAGCCGAGGCTTAGCCCGACAGTTATCCTGCCACCGACCAGGTTAGTTTCCCAGCATAAGTTGCCATAGTAACTGTTGAACTATGTTTAATTTGCTTTATGGAACCAAATAATCTGAAAAGGAGTCAGACTAACCGAAATAATCCTGCTTTATTTGGTAAACTCACTTTATGGAACGGGTCCCAGAACCCACCTTTTCAGTCTGATTGTTTAGTCCGCACCAGAGTTTGATCGACAGCTTTCATGTCAGCCTAGTTTAACCTCACTAAACGGGCGATAACAGCAGAGTTCATTTGAACTGAACTAACACACTATAAAGGTGTGATCAGACACACAAAGAACACACAGCAAAGAGAGTCGTCAACTGCACATGAAGAAGTGGAAGTGAAAGTGAGGTTAAGTCGGCTCCAAATCATGAAAGCACTGACACAAGAAGAAAAGAAGAGACAATAGAGCAACAGAACAGAAACAACTGGAGTTCCTGGTGAGTGTTGAGTTTCATTGGTGCGGTCGTTGCATTTGGCTGTTTGTGGTGAACAGACTGCACGAAGTGAGCAAACATTCACTTTGTGTTCTATTTTAAAGTACTATCTATCTTTAGTTAAATGTTTAGTAAGTGATGCTGTGCTCTTACCAGCATAGACCACGATGCCCACCACAGTCTCAGTGTTGCGGATGGTGCAGCTCCTCAACAGAAGGTTGCTGTTATGGAGGCCGACACGAACTCCACCAGGGTGCTCCCTGTGGAACAACATGCAAACACACAACAGGACGGAGTTAAGCATAAAAAGTTCTATACCCACTGACTGGTAGATTTACAAGGCAGAGGTGTGTTTGAGGCCTTGTGATGGTTAGAAGAACACTCTACTGCATTTTTTTTTTTGGTGCATTTGTAAATCATTATTTCCTTCCACTATCCATCCATCCATTTTCTTCCGGGGCCGGGTCGCGGGGGTAGCAAGCTAAGCAGAGAATTCCAGACGTCCCTCTTCCCAGCAACGTTGTCAAGCCTTTCCTGGGGGACACTGAGGCATTCCCAGACCAGACCAGATATATAATCTCTCCAGCGTGTTCTGGTTCTACCCGGGGGCCTCTTACCAGTTGGACATGCCTGGAAAACCTCCAAAGGGAGGCGTCCAGGAGGCATCCTGATCAGATGCCCGAACCAACTCAGCTGGTCCCTTTTGACGTGAAGGAGCAGCGGCTCTACTCCGAGCTCCCTCCGGATGTCTGAGCTCCTCACCCTATCTCTAAGGCTGAGCCCAGCCACCCTACAGAGGAAACTCATTTTGGCTGCTTGTATCCGCGATCTCATTCTTTCGGTCACTACCCAAAGCTCATGACCGTAGGTGAGGGTTGGAACATAGATGGACCGGTAAATCGAGAGCTTTGCCTTCCGGATCAGCTCCTTCTTCACCACAACGATCCGGTAGCCTGCTCCGTACTGCCTGTCCATCTCCCGCTAATTTTTTCCCCTCACTCGTGAACGAGACCCCGAGATACTTAAACTGCTTCGCTTGGGGCAGTAACTCACTCCGCTTCACACTCGGCTGCAAATCTCCCCAGTGTGTGCTGAAGGTCACGGTCCTCCCACTAATAAATGATAAATGGTTGTAAGACCTAAACGTGTCATTATCTATTTCTAAAACATGAAGTTCTTGAAAAATAATCTGACATCACTTGTGAATTTGTGACACAGTGCTTCATCACGCACTCGTTATTGCCAATAAATGTTTTTTTTATGTTATGCTTTTCAGTCTGTTATGTTTCTTTATAAGCTATATACAGTGTATTAGTGATGAAAAAGCAAGAAATGTGATGTAAAGTGTTGGTATGGTAGCAATGTTATGCATCAATGTTTGTTTTTTACTATGCAATAAAGACATTAATAAATAAATATGAGCTTTGAATAATTTTTTGATTTCTCAATAAAAAGAGAGAGCCGACTGCGGGCCCTGACACACCGAGCCAACGGTCGGCCATCGGACAGTTTGGGGCTGTCGGTGAGCGTCTGTCGGCCTAATTTTTTTAGTGTGTCCCGCACTGTCGCCTCCAGTCTGCCCGTGTCAAATTTTTTAGGCTTCAGTCTTTGCGGTGTGTTTGAGTGAGCTGTCCCCCCTGTGACTATGGGATGATAAATGTTTTAACAATAGTAATCGAAAATCTTAGACTATCTATTAATCCATACTTGTGTATACTGTCTGCAACATTTCAATTGGAATTACTTCAACAAAGCACAGTGTTTTTTTCACATATCGAAACAAAGGTGTTGCAGTCCTAAATGAAGACGAAGATACAGGAAGTAGCCACAACAATTAGACAGGATAAGAAACAATAACACAGGGCTAATGTATGCGCTGCAAAGACTGTAATACTGATTCCATATATCAATCTCGTGGCATTGTGTACTTAACAGATGTGTTATATAACTGTAAGATTAAAAGAAACTCACATGTAACCTCTGAACCTGCCGAGGTCATTGTTGGGGTTCTCGCACTCAATACGACTGTGAAAGCTCTCAACGGTGAACTCTGCTCCCTGGAAAACACACACAACAACAACGAAATCAATCAAACCTGCAGATAAATACTCATACGGATAAGCAGATCCTTTTTTACTGGCTGTTATTTTTAGAGTTTTGAGATTGACATCCACTGAGAATGAGACTGACATAACCGTCAGACACTTTAAAAAGTAGACGCGAGCAGAGGCAGAGGCTGCTGTTTTACTGCCTTCTGTGTACATTGTGTCTCTTGCAGACAGCAATGTCCATATCTATTTTTCACTAGATGTCTCCTTCAGTTAGGTGTGGAACACACTGCATTCTACAGCTGTTTAGTTTTAGGAGTAGGCCAATTAGCTTTCCATTAGTTTATCTGTGCTTTTACACCCGGAGTGAGTCAGACCCGTTGCAAGGCCTTTAATCTGGAATACATATTTTTTCTACATACTGTAATGCAGCTTCAAAGGGTACACTCATCCTAAAGTATAGACTTACAGTATATTCAAATGATTACATTATTAATACTCCATAAATGTAAATGAGATGTATACTGCAGTCTAAAACAACACCACACACTAAAGCCTCAAAAGTGATCAGTCTCTATAGAGACTGCTGCGGCGGTGCGCTGTGCTGGCTCTCTATGCTTATCTCATGGGCACAAATTAATTAATGAGTGGAACATGATCAACGTCTATGTAAGTATAACATTGTTATCATTATTTTAATTGTAGTGAAAAACCGGGACAAGTTGTTAGTGACTGTTGAAAACGGAAACATTCGAGTGTTTTACAGATATTTGTCGGAACACCTAGCTTGAAATAAACCGGGATGTCTGGTCATCGTAAACAGGATAGGATAGGACAATATTCAAAATGGCCGACTTCCAGTTGGGCAGAACTAATGAAGCAAAAGGGAAATATGTCCAAAATGATGAGAGCAATGTGGGTACCAAATTGTGTGAATATCGGTAGCAATTATGTTCCAACTAAGGCCTTCCACGCATTAGGGGGCGCTGTGGAGCCCGCTAAACACGCACAAACCCAAATCGCTGTATATTCTCACAACGTTCACAAGTTTTGATGTATGTGCCAAGTTTCATGAGTGTTCAAGAATACCAAGGGCGTCAAAAATGCTTTCAACGATAAACGTAATTGGGGGTGCTATAAAGCCAATGTGCCACACCCAATTCCAATTGTGACATCAAATCAAAGTAATCACTAGTTTGAACATGGGTGCAACGTTTCGTGAGAGTTTGTGCATCCTAAAGTCCTCAAACATGGGCTCGTAAAATGAAAATTAACGCACGCCAAAATGGCTGACTCCCTATTGGGTAAAATTTTTTGATATGTTCTTATATCTGATACGAATTCATGAAAATCATAGGAACTTTATTCCAACCTGGCGTGCGTTTGGGGGGCGCTATGGAGCCCGCTGGCCACGCCCGAGCCCAATCGCTGCAGGGCCATGCAATTTCACCAGTTCTGAAGCGTGTGCCAATTTTTGTAAGTTTTCGTACATCTCAAGCCAATCAAATAATGCGATTCCACAGCAGAATAATAATAATCTTAACAAAAACAATAGGTTTCCTTTGATTGGTCGTTATACTTCAGGCACGATGGAATCTTGCAAATGTCATTAGGAGCACTAGGAGGACTCAAGAACCTGATTTTTTCACAGATTATCCGTCTCGTGCTACTGTCAGGATATAGTGACAGTTTGAGCAACTATGATAAAAAAAAGTTATTTTTTAATTTGTATAAAAGTTACCAACTGTAGTTTTAATGAAAAGGACAACAATAGGTTTGCTCTAGGGGCCACACATTGAAACAAAGACATATCTTACACCTATTAATCCACTTCATGTACTATTTATTACCTGCGATAGGATTTCAGAGACCACCTGTCTCTGTTTCAGGTTGGTCTCTCCGTCCAGGTTGGCGGTCTCAATGTAACAAACCCCACGCGGGTCAGAGGAATACAGCAGCAGCATGTCAGCTGGGATGATTTCATTACAGGACAGACGGACAAAGTCTCCGACTCGCACATCCTTCCAGCACCGGTCAATGTAGGCTTTCTGCTTGCTATGGGTTAACATGAGGAGACACAGAAGAAAACGTCTCAGGCAAATGATCAAATACTGAGAGAAAGAAAGCACAGAATGTTTGGTGTCCATGAGGTTACAGTATAATGACATGACAATAGGGTACGGAGTGGTCCATCAAAGTACAGAAAGATCCCAGGCAATGGTGTCAATTAATATTTACTCAAGTATTGTACTTAAGTACAATTTTGAGGTACTTGTATATTAATTGAGTATTTCCATTTATGTTACTTTATGCTTGTACTCTGTCATCACATTTGAACACATCATGATGACGTCAGTATTTACCTTCGATTAATGCTCCCATTTACTGAATAGGAAAAACTGCTTGAAGGTGAAAGTTCCTGGTGGTGTTTGCCAACAGGGAGTCTACATTCTTCTTAAAGTCTCAAGTAGAAAAAAAAAAGAGCCCATTGACTGACAGACATGCTGTAGATACAATGAGTGGTTAATTATTAAACTCACTAACACCCTTTTTCAGGCACAGCAGAGGAATTACTTTAACTGTACAGTTAGATACGGAGCTCCAAACTAACTTTTTCATTTAGTTGCACCAGCACATAATATATGTGCACCCATAAAAATGTTACCGTGCCTTTTGGCGCCGCAATAATACATTTTAAAAGGTCCCATATTATAAAAAGTGAGATTTTCATGTCTTTTATATTATAAAGCAGGTTTAAGTGCTTTATAAATACTGTTAAACTATCAAAACGCTCAATATACAAAGGAATACACACATCCCGTATTCAGAAATTGTGCGTTTGAAAAAAGCTGTTAGGATTTCTGTCCATTTGTGATGTCACAAATATACAATATTTAGACCATTACACAGTTTTAAACGTAAACATTCAAAATGTGTCCCAGTTTGTTTCTTGTTGCAGTGTATGTGAATGACATCAGTTGACAGAAAGTAAACATGGACCCAAACTGTTGCAATTCCATTGAAATGCGCTAAAACGGAGCGTTTCAGACAGAGGGTGAATACAGGTGTATTCAAGCAGACAGTACGAGGAAAATAAAGATTTTTTTTTAACATTACAGCATGTAAACATGTTCTAGTAGAAACACAAAATACGAGTATGAACCTGAAAATGAGCACGATATGGGACCTTTAAGTGTTTTGTTAGTTCCCATAGGCCTAGGGATGTCATGATACCAGAAATTTAGTAGTTGATATCAATACCAGTGAAATTCCATGATACCATGGTAAAAAAAAAAAAAAAAAAGTTAAACAATAAATCCCACGTACTTCAACATCCACTCCTTTATTACCATTTGCATACTGGTTTGTGTTAGGAAATTAAACAGATTATAATTCTCTCTTAATTATCTATTTTCTATTGTGAAAAAATCTCCTACAAACAACTGTATTTATTGAAGTTTCTCACCAAAAACTACATTTTATGTAACTACATTTGAACACATCATGATAACATTAGAATTTACCTTCGACTAATGTTCCTATTTACTGAATAGGAAAAACTGCCTGAACGCATCATAATGTAAATGAATGGCACCAGGTGTAACGGGAACCGCAGCATTTCTCTTTTCGAAAAGCAATCACTAGCTCTCTTCATTTTTAATTGGTATATTTTATGGTTGTGATGTTGCTCGAGGAGGAGGAGCAGGCTACAGGGCGCCGTTTGACACACATACACACAGACCTGTCAGGTGCACTGGTGCACCCAATGAAAATATTTAGTCTTGGTCACATATGCAACCAAAATGGTCGCACCCTGGAGCACTGAGATACAATGTGAGGTCAAGAGGTTATCCAAGATAAACTACCACAACCCAGACCAAGTCATGACCAAGATCAGGGTGTATTGAGACAGAGACAAGACGCAGACTTTGAAGGGCTGAGACCAAGTCAAAACCAAGACCAGATTAGTGTGAGTCCCACACACTTACAATAGAATGTGGAAACATAGGTACTCCTCAAATTGATCTGAAAGAGCCACATTCCCATAAAAACACCCACAGAAAACAAACGAAGATTCCTCTTCATTCACCTCTTTTATTGCCAATTACTGTTTAAGTGTGTATGACTGTAAAATGAGATATGTCTTGATAAAAGAAGTGAATTTTATGTGTGGGGATTTTCCTTTGTTATCCAAGAGCATACAAATACAAACACTAAGGAGCTGAAATCTACTTTAACCATCTTTATTCAACACTCCTTTTTCATGTCAGATTTCCGTCCTAAGTGTCGATGAAAGCATCTACACCTACGTCTATCTTTCAAACTTTTTAATGCTCGTTCCTCCGTTGGTCTCTAAACGGCCCACAATATGCCTTCTGTTGTCAAACAATTGCCAAATTAGTCCAAAAAGTTGAAAATATGATATGAAAAAAACAAAACAAATGACCTATACATTGCAGTGCTTTTTCGACATGCATTATTGAGCTGAGACTTCGCTGAGTCACGGTGTAAACAAAGGTTGTTATTAATAAAGTAGGTCTACTTTACTGAAAAATATAGGATTCCTTGTGGCTGTATACAAACATATACAGCATATTCTTGCTAGGCAACAGTTAAAGGGACTGTTTGTAACTTTTTAAGCGTATAAATGTAGCGGGTCGCCACACATGCTCGCTCGCATATGCGCGTTCGCGTGTGGCCGCTGCCTCTCCTCCTCTGCCTGCCTGCCTTCACTCAGACAGCGCGCGCGTTCTCGCTCAGCTCGCTCCACCTCTAGACGAGAATGCGCGCTCACTCCACACTGCAGAAGAGTTCGTTTAGCTCTGAGAATATCTAGTGAATGTACAGTGGACGTTTGTGCAGAAATAAATGCTGCAGCTCCTCCAGACCAACAGAGGTTTCCCGTGTCTTGTGAAGTGACGGAGCTCCTCAGCGAGTAACGTTATCGTCTCGTTACCGACCGGGTGCTGGTGTCTCCCTGCTCTCTCCAGCTGCGGGCGGAGAGAGCAGGGAGACACGCTGCAGAGCCCCGCTACATCAGCCTGCGCTGAGGCAGGAAAAGCCAACACTAAGATCAGATCTAAATCATGTTCATGGAGAGACCTTCATCTGGTCAGCTAACATTACTGCCAAGCAGCTGAAAT